>JAJLVH010000175.1:0-13968 GCA_030570155.1 Magnusiomyces magnusii
ACTAGATATCTTTTTCAAAATATGACTCTTAAAGTTCAATGCATGATCAAGAACTATTCCCAAAAGCTTAACTTGCTCCTGAGGCTCTCGCTTCTCACCTGTTGGCAGTGTCAAACTCAATTTCTTTTTATTGGTGTCTAACTTCTTGACAAAATGAATATAGCCAAGCTTATCGCCCAAGTCGATTTTCGTCATTCTTGAAGTGGCCCAATCACAGCAGTTCTTAAGAATCTTGCCTAAACGTTCAGCATTTTCTTCAATGTTGCCTTGGACAGTAACAGTCACATCATCAATGAACCCTGATAGTGATCCACCCCAGTCCTTAATGGCCCGATACATCGGTATCAAGTAAATCAAGAACAGTAGTGGAGATATCGGAGATCCCTGAGGCATTCCTGTGCTGGTTCCTTGGATGCCTATCAATATTGCCGAAGTGGTTTCCTTAAAAGTTTCAATTCGTTGGACAAGGTCTAAGATTGTATCTGTAGCATTGTATCCTAATCTTCCACCGTACTGTTCTGGCGGCAAAAGATACTTGGTGAGCTGAGTCATTCTGACTTGAACAATCTTTTCCAACACTTTAGATGGTATCTTGAGTAACAATATAGGTCTGTAAGCTCTCGCTTTCGAGTAATCCGGCTTGTTGGGCTTAGGAATAACGACAACAATGCCTTCACGCCAAATTTTTGGATGATACCCGAATTCCAAACATGCTTGAAGCAAAATAAAGAATCTTTCTTGGTGTTCATCATTGAGCCATGCCATTTTCAAAACTTTACCCGTGATTCCATCTTCACCTGGCACCTTGTCATTTGGCGTCTGTTTTAAGGCGGATTTGACTTTCTCTTTGACTAACTGTGGCTACCAAAAACGTTTTTTTGTTTCATTATGCAGCTATTGTATAAATCAAAAACATTTATATTAACCGAAACAAACTACTTTTTATAAAAGGCCCGATGGTTTAGTGGTATAATTCTCGCTTAGGGTATATCTAAGCAATTTGCGAGAGGTCCCGGGTTCAATTCCCGGTTGGGCCCAGTTTTTTTTACATTTTTGTAGTTTCATAAAGATGATTGCATATTGCGTTTATTAAGTTTTGGATTTGGATTTGCCAATTAATTATTTTTTTTTTACTTTCGTGGATTGTTAAAATTTCAGACTCATTGAAACAATGGAACCAATGATTTACTAAAGACTGAATAATTGAAATTAAATGTTAAATATTTTTTAACACACTTCACAATTGTAAATACGATATGTATGTAAGCAAAACTGTATATAGTTATGGTAGCTAAATAAGGTACATATACTTGATAAAGTAGAGCCTTTTAATTAATTTGTTTAATTTTGAAAGTTTTAAAAGTTTTAATAATGTTGATAAATTGGAAATCAATTGGATTTATGTAAAAAAATAAAAAGAATACAATCTATGTAAAATTCAATGCTTATGATTAGAAGTACTCGAAGGTGATCCATTAGTACTATTGTTGGATGACAATGGGTTATGATTCAAAGGCTTTGTGCCCATCAAATTTGCTCCTGGATAACTAGAATTGTCGTTACCATTCTTAACGTATAAATAATTGGAATGTGTTTGATTAACAGATGATGTAGAACTAGTTGGATAAATCTTGGATCCTGAATTGTAACCATTATTAAAACCAGTTCTCGAGTGTGAAGATCCGTAACTTTTATGTTTATCTGTTGTCGAATTATTCATCATCTGTTGTTGTTTCAATTGTTTCTTTTCTTGCAGCTTTTCTTCTTGCAAAAATTTCATGAGCTGAGTTTCTTCTTCTGATGGTTTAGTAGCATTCTCCTCTTTCCATCTCCTTTTAAAGTCATCCGCTTCAGTTTCATACCGACGTACCTTTTCCTTGTATTCCTCATTCTTTTTATTATTAACTTCCTTGATATCCTTCGTCTTGATCAAATACGGTTCTTTATCTTTTTCTGGAAATTCTCGCCACATCTTGCCTAACGCTGCTCGAACTTCGTTTCTTGCTGCACGGGTTTGCGAATCTCCTGTAGACTTTTGCTTTTCTGCATCACACTGTTGTCGACACTTTTCCCAAAAATCTTTTTGGAAAATCAAAAAGGGATTGGCGCCGCTGCGTTCAGGTTTCATAGGCCGATTGCCAAGCTCTTTAACCATGTCAGCACGCATGCGTTCGTTATCGGCTTGTTGACGTTCATCACGTAAAACACGAAGCCTGATATCTGTAGGATTTTCTTCTTGAGATGACTTGTGTTTGGACCCACTGGTCTTTGGAGGCGATGATGATATAACGGAAGAAACATGATTGAGATGAGATGGAATATGACCATGTGAAGTACCAGAGTACATCATACCATCACTGTTATGATGATTCAAACTTGAATATGTGTCAACAATTCCACTAGGAGTATGAACAATTGAAGATGGTGGCGTAACATGATGACTGGTAGATGCAGAAGCTGATGTGGATCCAATTCCGTTAATTGAAACTGGAGTCCCAATACCTGAAGCTACAGCCTGAACTACACTTGAAGGAACACCAGGAACTCCAGAATCATTGAAACTTTGTTGTATACGTTTATTAAGCTGATAACTTTTTGATGGAACCAATGGAAGTGGTATTTTGATTTCGCCAATCATATTGGTGAGAACTTCACTTGCAGCACGAAGCCCAGACAGATAAGCTCCATGAACGGTAGCTGGGTATTTCCGTTCTGTGGCCTCACCAGCAAAAAACAAAGACTCGCCAATTGGTCGAGCAAGTAGGTCATAATCTGCAGCTGTTGCTTCAAGACCAATGTATGAATGAGAACCTCTAGAAAAGGGGTCGACTTGCCATCTAGTAACAATACTTTCAACAAGCTCACCATTTCGAGCTGCTGGAATAATAGAAACCAAACTTTTCTTGGCTTGATCAACAATATTGTCATCTGGTTCATTAGCAAGGTGAACAGCTGCTTCACCTGATATTATACCAACGAGACATGGTTTACCAACTGCTTTGGTGACGTTCCAAAATGTGTAAAAATCGCCACGAGATGAACGATACTGGTTTTGGTCAAGTGATTCACCATTTTGATTGTCATTGTTTTTGTATTGTTTGAAAGGTTGAGCAATAGAAAATGTTTTTTGATCAAGATCCCAAAAAGCATTTTTATAAACCAAGCAAACCTTATTAACAACACCAAAACCCAAACGTTCGATGGAATCTTGCTTCCATTGAGGAAGATCAGGAATAAATTGAATAGTTCGATCTTTCAAAACTCCAAGTGGAGCAGTAACAACAACTTTATCAGCTTTAACGTTTTCACCATTTTCAAGAATAACTTCAATCTTTCCACCATCATTAGATGACATTCCTGAAATTGAAGAAGTGGATTGCTGAACACTTGAATTGTTGGATTTGGAATACTCAACAATTTTCACGTTTGATTTGAATCGAACATTAAGTTTTTCGGGGTATAGATATAAACCGCGAGCCAAGTTGATGTATCCATTTTTGATAATAGAAGGAGCACCTGTGAATTTAGACGAATGATACTTTTTCTTTTGAGAATTATTTGAACCACCAGAACGCATATCAACTTCATGTTCAACTTTGTTTTCATCTTCAAAATCGCTTACGTCTTCTTCATAAGCCGTGTCGCCAGCCTCATGTTTCCAATTAGCCAAACTCAAGTTATCAAGACAAGTGGCAGAAGCGTATTCTAAATTGGCATAGTACCAATTGACAACACGCAAATCATCAGGAACAATGTACGCAATATCTTGTAGTTGACGAAGCAAGGCATCCATACTAACACCCAAACTAGGGTACATATCTCCTTGCGGTTCAGGAATTAAGCGAATACTGGAGTTTTCAGAAACGCCCGGTTTCAATTCAAACCCAATATCTTTAAGAAACTGGGCTTCAATTCTTTCCAAATCTTCTTTTTGGTAATCGTTATGGCCATGTGATCCATTGTCTTTACAATCGGATTCATTTGATGTACTTTTGTTCTTTAAACGTCCAGTATCTTCAGCTTTGGCAATAGTTAGAATTCCAGGAAACTCTTCAGATGAAGGATCTTTCAAATGTTTAATCAATATCTTATCGCCATGAACTGTCATAGGCGGAGGAATAGAGTTTCGAAACTGGGAAACGCGTTCTAGCAAATGTTGAAATAAAGCGTGAGCACGATTATAAATTTTTGATGACACTGGCTCACCACTTTGGGAATCATAAATAGTGCTTTGAAATTCATTGTTAGTTTGTGGTGAAGACGAATTATCTTTGTCGTCATGTAAATGATCTTCATGATTTCGTTCAATCTTTGTAACAGGCAAACCTAACTGGCGTCTACACACAACTGCCAACGGATTTCCGTTTCCAAAACCCATAATGAATTGAGCACCCATATCAACAGCATTTTCATGGCTTGATTTCAAGCGTGCTGAATATATTCGTCCACCAATCCGTCTTCGGCCTTCTAAAACAACTATTCGAGGCAAATCTTGGTATTCCGCAAAATGTCGAGCTTTTCTTTGAAAAAGATTATCAAGCTGGCGAGCACAACTCAAACCTGCTATACCAGCGCCAAGAATGACAACCGTTTGTCGGGGCTTTCTTCTTTCTTCGGGAATTGGATTATAATAATCTAAACTAGGATATTCAAAACATCCAAAGTTTATATAACCATTTCTGACTAACCAATCATACGCGACTTCTGCTAAATTAAAAAAACGATCATCTTTTGCGCAACCAGCAGCTTCCGAACGTGTGACGTTGACTTTGGGATTAGATAGCCACAACCTGAGAATACCATTTCGAATGTTCAAGTAAGTGGTGACATGTACAACTGGAAGGTATAGACGTAAGGTGTTATACTCTCCAATATGTAAACTAAAAGGAGACAGACGAGAAGAGCGTGCGGCATATATACACTGTTGTGCATAATTGTTGATGTTCATATCAGGAGGAATAGATGACTTGGCTTTATACTTTTGACGAATGATCATCAGCTCAGCTTCATGTGGCGCAATTGGCGGCGAGAAGTAGGAATTTGAATTACCATTATGAGAACCAGACACCAAATTGTGATGATGAGGATGTTCAAAAGAGGGTGAAATAAGAGGTTGGGGTGATATCATTTGCGAAACCGTGCCACTATTGCTGCTAGATGTATTGCTAACAGGTTTGGGAACCTGTGAAGAAGATTGCATATAATCAGGTGTATTGGATGGACTGGTTTTGTTGGGTGATGAGATATGATTATCATGGATGTTGGTTTGACGATTTTGACGCATATTTGCTTGATTATAAAAGTTGCGTTTATTGTATGCATCAAGCTGATTTTGATTTTGTGGCTTTTGAAGACCTCCAAGATTAATATGACTAGGTCTGTTTGTAGATTGGTATTGATTGACTTGATTATTGAAGCCATGTCTATTTTGAGCTTTGTTAATACTTGTGTTGTTATCCCGACTAGAGTTATCAAACAGTGGAAACTGAATATTTCCATTACTTCCTCTTGAACTTTGAGATTGGATTGGTCTGTTTTTGGTTAATGATTGATTAGCTTCATTATTCAAAGAAATAAAAGAAGATGATGAAGCGTGATTTCGACTATTATTATAATCTCGAAATTCACTTTTCATGGAAGCCTCTGGCGAACTTTTGATAGATTTTTTTAAGGTATTTTGTGAAGAAATCAAGTCATTAGACACATCAGTTCCAATATCTAAAGAATCGTCATACATTCCCCAAAGACTAGATTGACCATCTTGAATTGAATTTGAACGAGAGTTATCCAAATGATTTGTAGATGACTCGGAAACATTTCTAAGTCTAGTTTGATTTGAACTTTGTTGTTGGCGAGACGTATTATAAGGATTAAGAACTGAATTTGATAATAACGAATCCATGTCCGGTCTGACATTTTCGGATGGAGATAAGAACAACAAAGAATCAGCCAATGATACGGAACGCCCATTATCCACAGCAGCCCCTATAGAATTAGGTTGGCTCTGGAGTGTAGGTTGAGATAAGACATTATGGGCTTTTGATGAGTTACGACCACCTGATTGGCCCAAAGCATCTGAAGATATACTGCTGCTATTACTGTTATTGTTTGCAAATTTGTTGGGAGTTTTGGATGCTCTAGCTCTAGACTGGATCTGTTGCCTAAGGAAATTATTGACAACTTGTAAATCAATATCAGACGCAGCAATCTCATCAAAGCTGCGTTTCTGGTTATTAGAATAGGAGTTTAACTGGTTTTGTGAGTTGAGACCATGCTGTTGGCTTTGATTCTGCTGCCTTTGAGACCGAAGTGTATCTTGACGTAGTTGCTGTGGGGCAAAGGCTAAATCGGAGTTTGTAGCCGCAAGCATATCCACCGTAGAAGACGGATCATTAAGTTCATCCAAATCATCCAAAGAAGCAATGTCAGCCATTTTAGATGTGAGAAGTTTATCATTGGCAGATAGCTGGTCCATAGTAGACGTGCTGGTATCATTGTTATTACCAGAAAAACGAGAGTTTGATCCTGATAAACCCAAAGAGTGATTGGAAGAAATGTTTTGGGAAAAGCCATTGGTCAATTCGGACAGAGAAAACCCATTTCCAGACAAGATTGGCATATCAACAGAATTAGAACTTTTACGGATATCATTTGATGAACGAGATCCAGAACGACCTGACGGGGCTGAATCAAACATGGCAGAATCGTCATTGAAGTTGTTATCAATGAAATTAGAAGAAAGAAACTGGTTAGATCCGAATTGATCGTCAGAGAATCCGTCTGGGAAATTAGACGAAAACTGGTCCATATTGGTATTAGTATTGTTTATGCTTTTGTGATTAGTGGAATTAGAGTAGCGGTCCATCTGGAGACGGTTATTAACAACATTGGCCGCAGACGAAGAATGAGTGTCTCGGTTGGAATTACGGGGTATCATGATTCAGAGGTTCCATGTCTGAAATCCTTGAAAAGAAAAGAAGGTAAAAGACTTACGACGAGACGTAATTGCAACGGCTTGGAGGTTTGAATGTGAGGCTTTTGAAAAATAGGGCACCAAATCACGTGAATAGATAGTGGCTGTTACAGCAATAGCGCAGAACATGTAACAAATCATGTGAAAATTATTACATAAACACAAACATATTTTGTGACAAGTAGTGATATTACACAGTCGCATAATGATAACGTGACCACATAAAAATAATGTTTCACGTGCTGTAACACATTTGATTGCCGTTTCTCGTATAAAAAAAACCTCAACATAGCTTTTCTTCTTTCTACAAAACTTTTTATATTTCATAAAACACCATATCTTTAAATAATGAAATTACAGCAAACTTCTCTCATTTTGGTCTCGGCCTCAGTTCTTGCTACCGCTTCAGCTCGTGAGCATTTGATACCACCAGGAGCTTTTGTGCTTGATAGTGATGCCGCAACCAAGATTCCAGAACTTTATACAAATTCCAAAGGCCGCATTGTGAAGCGTGATCCTAGTGTTGTCTCTGCTAAAGAGCTTATTGGTAGAGATATTCCTGATCGATTCAACTTGAAGAATATTGTCGATCTTACCGATGTTTCTTCTATTGAAGGATTGAAGGGAAAAGTCGATTCTACAAAGTATTATTCATCCGTTGATAGGGTTTGGAACTCTTTGACTTCTGTGGCTAATAAAGTCACTAGCACTGTTGAGCGTCTTTTTGAGGACATTGCTGATGAAATTGAAGTCGTTTGGACAGAAAAAATTGGTTCAAATGAAGATGAAGAAAATGAAGATAAGGAGGAAGATAGTGATGAAGACGAGAAAGAAGTTTCTGAGAAGAATTCTGAGTCTTCTGTCTCACATGTTGAACAAGACATGAAACATAATGATCAATATGTTTTGGGTCTACCTAAAAAGCAAGAAGAAGAAGAAGAAAGTGATGACAGTGAAGAAGAGGAGAGTAATGACAGTGAAGAAGAGGAGAGTAATGACAGTGAAGAAGAAGATAGTGAAGAAGAAGAAGAAGATAGTGATGATGAAGAAGAAGAAGATAGCGACGATGACGACGATGACGATGACGAAAACGACAAAGTTTATGAAAAGCCCAAATCTGGTCCCACCTTTTTAACAACAGCCATGTCTAGAAATCCTTCAATTTCCCAATTTTATCGCTATCTCCGATCTTCCAAATACATGAGTTCCAGAATTGAAAATGGCAAGAAATACACTGTTATTTTTGCACCCAGCAATGAAGCTATTGAAGCCATGGACAAGAAACCCTGGAACTTTCTTGTTGACCCCGACTCGGTTGAATTTAAGGATATTGAACATGACAAGAAGTTTAAGCACTACAGAAAGGGACACAAGGGTGAAATGAGCAAAGAAAAGTTGGATCGTATTCGAGAAAAGAAGATACAAAAGATCATTGATTACAATGTCAAGAGCTTTCTGGATGCTCACGTTGTTAGCATGATTCCTACAAGTATCAAATCTGGAGAGAAAAGTTCCAAGGCTAATGTTGGAGAATTTGAAATAGGAAAAGTTGTTGAGTCTCAAAGTGGTGCCACAGTTGTCGTTGCTGCCGATTCAGATGACTTGACAGTTCATGCAGTTGATTCTGATGGTACTAGTCATACCGCGAATGTTGTTGACAAAGTTGAAGCTGGAAATGGAGTTATTTATATCATTGATGATTTTTTGGTGAAGCTTTAAAATTTTTATTATTATTTACATTTATTTATTGGGGTTTTATTTATTTTTATGTCTGTGGTTTTTGTAGCTTTTATATTTAACGCGATTGTTTAATTTTGGGAATTTATCAAATTTCAATGTCTAGGGAATCGATAGTTTACAATTGTGAGCCGTACGCTATTTACTTTGTCTTTTTGTCATTTATCAATCAATTGGAATAAAAAAACCAATTAGTTTTTAAAAATATAAAAATATTATAAAAGACTTTTTTAAAAAAAATCACAAGATCGTCACTAAAAATATATTCAAACTCACGTTTGCATAAAAGAGCTAGTAAGTTTATATAAAGAATCTTTCAACGTAAATAAAGCGCCTTTTTGGAATCTCAAACTACCGTGCATGCCATTATAAGTCCAAATGTTCAAATTATCTTTTGCTCGTTTCCATGCCCGACTTTTGGTGTCATCGTTGATGTTATACGCGTCATTATCAATTTGACCAATGTCTGAGTTTTTCTCGTTTGCAGACAACTCTCTGATGTATTCCCATTGGACAACTGGCATAGGCACGTTGTTGAATTGCTCAATCAACCCTTCACGAACAAGTTCTGCAAGAATTCCGTCAGCCGGCGTGTTGAAATCCAAGGCTGCTCGTAATAGTAGTTTCTGGGCTCCTGATCTTGTCACTGCATAAGCAGTTGTACACATTTGTTCTCCTCGATACCGAATCATTCTCTTTCCTTCTTCAATAATGCTGCCGTCAAACCATTTGATTTTTGGCTGGACATATGGATCGTCGTATGCCAAACTTAGGTTCATGTATTTGGAACTTTCAAAACATCCACCAAACTGTAAAAGCTCCCAATGTTTGTACATATACGGGTCTTCGTTAGTTGGCGACTCGGCAGGATCGATTTTTCCAAGCTCGTTGAGTAACTGGTGTAGCCCACGAGAAAAGTAACCCAGCTGTCTTCTTATTTCGATATCCCAAGAAGCATCGGCTTCAAAAATCAAAAGGGTTTCCCAATCGCTTTCCAACATTTGTTTCCACAGGTTTGCGTGAGTGGCATAACACGACGCACCTCCTTTTCCTCTAAACGGCTTTCCGGAAGATAAAGGCATGTTTTTGTGAGTCATTACATCAAGAGGGACTGCAGGAACAAAATCAACGTCTATACCACTAACCGCGCTTTGGAGAGCCATGGCATCACTCAGGTCCCATCTAGACGCAACATTCATGTATAAGATTTTTTGGAATCCAAGAGTAGAATTGACGTATGGATCCGTAGTGTCGACAATATTGTTCATATCCTTGAATCTAGGAACATTTTGGTTTTGGTTTTGACTTCGGTCTTGGTTATTAGATGAAGAAGAAGAAGTGAAATGGTTGAAGACATGTGGATAATATTCATCGCTATGAGAAGTGGATTGAATAAAAAAGAACACAAGATAACTGATGAAAATGGAAGCCGTGATTGCCAATAGTATTGCACGGATTTTGGTGGATACTAATGGGGGCAGCAAGTGATGGAATCTGAGGTTCATTGGAGTTTTTGTGTTCATGATGAAGATTGAATGTGTGGCCAGAACAAAAACAGGTTTATATGCGAATTAAAAATGGCAAATGCCGTTATTTTATACCATTTTTTTATATTGACAGAGTTGTAATTCAATCAACACTAATAGATGAAATGATATCGACATAGGATCTGTTGGGCGCAAAGCTGTCGTTTGTAGACATTACAGACGTTGGAATATTGGTTTATGGCACAAGCAAAAGTAAATCAATTTAGGTCCATTCCCAGGTGTGACTTCCAGGCTTTTGGATTGAAGGTTGGCTTTTTTTTATTTTTCGACAAGCTTTGCGACCAATTGTTTTGTTTTGTTGTTTACAATTGATAAATTCACTGAAGAAACCATTGGCTTCAATATTTTTATTTTTAGAAATGTTCCAATATCTTAAACTACGTCAACTCATAGAAGCCATTAAAAAAGCTCGGGGGGGTTTTTTTTTTCTTCCTTTTTTAAAAATAAACAAAAATGTCTTGAACTGTGTTCCATCAAAGAATAAAACGTTAGCAAATTGGGTTTATTTTTATTTCTTTATTTTACTTTTTTTTTTACTTCGCTAAAAGTTTAAAACACAATTAAACGAAAAAAATAAAATAAAACGCCAATACCAGATAAGTCAATAAATAAATAATCAAGAACTCTAAAATAAAATAATTAACAAATAATAATTAAACAATTGATGGTATTTTCAAAAAAAGCCATCACAATCCCAAATAAAATTAAAAAAACAAAAGCAAGCATTAAGCCGTTTGGCATTGAGGGTATCAATAATAAACAAATAAAAAAATAAAAATAGATAAAAAAACTTTTAAAAAAAAAATCTTCACAACCTTTTTCCAGGAACCAGCGCAAAGACAATAATAAAACAAGCTGCTATCACAATGATAAGACTCGTCACAAATAACGCTCGCTTAATCAACAAACGTCTCACATACGGTTCCCGAATCCGTACCATTTTACACGGCCCTGTCTCTGAATACCCAAGTAACGCCAGTATCGGATCTAAATTGTACAACCCCGAGATAATCCCATACGACGCAAACGCAAAGGGAATTATCAAAAATAGCCGGTACGACTTGGGCTGCCAGTCTAAAAATATAAGAATGAAGCCAACCCAAAACGCGGCAAATGTAGACAATAAGCCTATAATCAGTCGAACGACCGAGCCAAAAGGCGTTGTGTTACCCAGGGCTTTGGCTGCCAAAAACGCGCGAAAAGCTTCCTGTTGCATAGCCTGGAATACGTATTCTCGGGCTTCGTCAAACACTTCTGGATCGTCTCGACCATCTTCTTCAATCGCTTTACGCACTGACTTCATGATTCGTTGAGGTAAGACAATTTCTCGTTCGGCGCCTGGAATGAAGTAAGTTACCAGTATGTAGTGGGTAGATTGTTTGATATCGCTACGAGAAACAAAACTTAATGCAGGCGAGTCATTGTTGTATTGTCGCGAAATCTTGCTTTGATTATTATTGTTATTTATTGGACTAGGTGCACCGTTTTGGTTATTTAAATGATGTTGTTGATGTTGTAAAAGTAAATTGTTTTGATCGTAATGCTCTTGCTTTTCTAAAGCTTCTTGTGCTTGAATACTGTTATTTTTATGAGCAGCAGCAGATGCAGGAACTCCTAAATTAACTTCAGTAGTACCGGAAGATGGGTAGTATGACCCAGATGATGTCAAAGTAGTCGTAGCTTGTGGAGTTTGACGATTAGTACTTGAAGATGCGAGTCCTGATGATGAAAGGTTGATAGATGGGGTTACTGGAGCTACAGCAGCTGCAGATGGTGCAGATATTGAAACGCCACCGGTAGATGATGAAACTGGAAGTTGGTCTCGTTGTGGCTGAAATGAAGAGGTTGGTGAAGAAAGGTCTGGGTCATCGTAAACGCTAGAACTACGGAAATCTCGAACTGTGCTTGTAGGGCGTGAAGAAGCGTCACGACCATCAGACATAACAACACGTATAGGTGAGCCCGAGGTTCGACGTTTTTCTTGCGCCCAAGCAGCAGCAATAGCAGAAGTATTTGGAGGTTGTAAAGAACCGGATTGAGAAGCAGTGACGGTTGGTGTTGACGTTGGTAATTCGTTTGTTGTTGAAGGAATAGGTTCGATAGGTTCTGCGACTTGGGGTTGCTGAAGGTTATGAGGAGTTTGTTGAAGAGCAGCATTGTTGACGTTTGGCGAACGAACAAGAATATCTTGAGAGCGGTTTTGTTGCTGGCCTTTTGTATCGACGGTATCCAATAACGCCGATAATCTTGAAAAGCTTGGATGGTTTTCATGGTCTTCGCCGCGTAAAAATGCAGATAATCGACGAGAATCGGTATCGTCAAGAATTCCGTCCTGCATGAGATTATCGAGCAATACTGAAGATTCGCGAGACGACGAAGTCAATTGCGACTGCCGAATGCCTTTGACATAGTCTCGACATAGCGACAAATGTTTAACAACGTCCAGCCAAAAGTCTAGATATTCAACACCTCGATACTGCTCGCGCATAAACACGTAAAAAGACCAAAGATCGACGGGGGCCCTGGTGCGCAGATTCAGGACCTCGAACAGTGTCGGCAGTCGGTTCCGTTCGTAAGGCTCGACCAGGTTGTGAGGCGACGGCATTGGCGGTTGTTAAGTTGGCGGTGAATTGGAAGAAGAAGAAATTCGTTCTGGTGAAAAAAAAAGAAGGCAAAAGGGGTGCAGAATGTGTGGCTGGAGCTGTATGTATGGGGTTAGGGCAAAAACATCAAACGTGAAAGTCACGTAAATACACATTAATTACCAAATAAACATGTAAGCATCACCAATCATTATTACATAACACTCACGTGATCTTTTGTTTACTTTTCATTTTTTTTTTAAAACCAATTTCGGTTTTTTCCAAATCAAGTAAAAGCAAATTTTGATTCAAAATGTTGGAAGCAAAACTCGACGAAGCCGGCGTCTTTAAAAAGGTAAGTTTTGGTAAATTAATAAATTAATAAACCAATAAATTAACACAAACTAAAGATTGTCGAAGCCATTAAAGATTTGGTCAAAGATTGTAATTTCGAATGCAGTGAAGAAGGAATCTCCATTCAGGCCATGGAAGAATCCCATATCGCACTCGTTTCTATGAAACTTGGAGTCGACAGCTTTGTTTCGTACCGTTGCGATCGTGCCATTCCTCTTGGTATCAACGTCGAATCTCTTACCAAAGTTTTGAAAAGCGCAAATGCTTCTGATACCATGACCATTCGAGCAGACGACGACGGCGATATCCTTGGCTTGGTTTTCGAAGGCAGCGACGATCCAGACCGTATTTCAGAGTACAACCTCAAACTTATGAACATTGACCAAGAACATTTGTCAATTCCTGATACCGAGCATTCGGCCACCATTAGCATGTCTTCTTCAGAATACCAGCGGATTATTCGTGATTTGTCGTCTTTGGCTGAAATCTTGACAATCACCGTCACCAAAGACGGCGTTCGCTTTTCTGTAGAAGGCGATATCGGTACTGGTGCCATCAATTTGAAACCTTCTACAAACATTTCTGAAAACGACCAATCGGTGGAAATCTCGGTTTCGGAACCTGTGTCACTTGGATTCAATGTCAAGTACTTGTTGCACACTTGTAAAGCTGGCTCTCTTGCAAACAGAATCACTCTTCAAATGACTTCTGATATTCCTGCTCTTTTCAGTTATAAACTTCCTTCAGGACATCTCAATTATTTCATGGCTCCTAC
>JAJLVH010000176.1:0-13967 GCA_030570155.1 Magnusiomyces magnusii
TTGATGGTAGATTTGAGATCCAAGATTTCACCTTTACAGTCAGCAGAAACCTTTTGAGACAAGTCGCCTCGAGCGACGGCAGTAGTAACATTGGCGATATTTCTGACTTGATCTGTCAGATTACTAGCCATTGCATTTACTAAAAAAACAATTAGTTAGAATAATATTAAAAAAAAAAAAAAAAAAAAAAAAAAGAAAGCATACCATTATCGGTTAATTCCCTCCAAATTCCCTCCACACCTTCAATTTGAGCTTGGCCACCCAATCTACCTTCTACACCAGTTTCACGAGCAACCCGAGTGACTTCAAAAGCAAAAGTTCGGAGCTGGTCTACCATGGTATTGATAGTTTTTTGTAATTCGAGAATTTCACCTTGGGCATGAACGTTGATTTTCCTAGAGAGATCGCCTTGAGCTACAGCTCTGGTGACGTCGGCAATTTCACGAACTTGATTTGTAAGATTAGAAGCCATGACGTTGACGTTATCGGTTAATTCACGCCACACACCGACGGTACCGTCACTTTCTGCTTGGCCACCAAGAGTTCCGCCAGCAACTTCAGTAGCCACTTTTGTGACTTCGTTGGCAAAACGCTGGAGCTGGTCCATCATAGTATTGATTGTTTCTTTAAATTTGATGATTTCGGGGTCCATTTCTTGAGCATGAACAGTGACTTTTTTAGAAAGATCGCCTTGTGCCACGGCAATGACGACTTCACCAATCTCACGCAAAGCTTTTTGAAAGGCTCTATTGGCATTTTGAGATTTGGTGAGTTCTTTATCTAATAGATAGTGATCACGGGGCGAATTTGATTGAGAAGAAAAAGAAGAAGAAGAAGAAGGATTTGGGACATTATTTGAATCCAAAGAACGAGAATTAACAAGAGGAATAGAAATTGAAGAGGCGGAAGTTAAAGGAGATCTGATTAAATCAAAAGCTAATTTATTATTGATTGAAGATTGTAAAGAAGCAAGAGAGGATTTAGTAGATTGCAGTTGATATTCTAAATCTTTTACATAAGAGTTTTGGGCATCAATTTGGGCTTGTTGGACCTTGACATGGTTTGATAAGGAAGTGAGAAGAGGGTCGGAGATGATATCGGTAGGAGTTGTAAAGGGGTATTCGTTTTGAGGGGAAATGAAAGCGGAAGGAGTGTTGCCTTGAGTAGATGGGTTTTGAAGCGACGGAGAAGACGAAGTAGAAGAAGAGAGATCTGGGAGCGAGTCGGAGTCGTTTAGAAACGGGATGTTGGTGTTGGAGGTTGAAGAAGAAGGAGATAGATTATAGACTGGATGGTTGTTGGTATCGGGTTGAATGGTTGAAGAAGAAGACGATGATGATGATGGTGATGAAGTGGCGATGGCATCGGAGTCACGGCGGTGAGGATACACGTGCGAGGACAGGACGGCGAACAGCGAGTGGAACTGGCGGAGCAGCAGCGCCTTTGACGGCGACGGGGCTCCGGGCAGCGCGGCCGGGAGGCGGAGCAGCGGGTCCGGGCCGGGCGGACGGGCGAAGAACACGGCCAGGGCGCTGACGACGTCGCACAGCGCCAGGAGGGCCGGGTCGTCGTCGGGCGGGAGGGCTAGGGCGGGTGGGGGCTCCATTGGACTGGGAAGAGGCAGGCGGGAAGGTTTCACAGGCCGCGAAAACCGCAGAAAAACACTTTTTTTTTTTTTTCTGGCGCCGCGGTCTGCGACTCGTGAAACACGGCCTGTCACCGGCGCTTACGTCAGGGCTTGGTAAGATGGCCCGGTGCGCGCATGTGATTGTGATGTTTTATCAAATGTCATTGCATTCTCTGTCATTTCGTTAGCTGACATTACATTCTATGCCATTACACTTGATAAAACACCCAGCCGCGTGCCCAACCGCCCGATGGACGCTGCCAGCGCGATTCCGATCCGCACAGGCACGGATTCCTCGCCTGTGCTCATTATTTAAACCTTGGTTTCTCTTCCCTTTCCTTCCTTTTCCTGTTTCTATTCCCATCATTATCATCCTTCTCCTTCTCCAAAATGACCTCCATCGACGTCTCCGCTCTCAAACAGTCCTATAAAGATGCTGGCCAAGACCATGTCTTTACCTTCTGGGACTCTCTTTCTCAATCTGATCAGCAATCCCTCGTGAATCAACTCACTTCCCTTGATCCTCCTCAAGAACTTTCCAGCATAGCTAAACAAGCAATCACCGAATTCGAAGCTCTCAAATCTTCTTCTTCTTCTTCAACTGATGAATCTGCTTCTATTGATCCTCTCCCTGCTTCTGCAACTTCTTCTTTACTCGAAGACTCTCAAGCTGATCAACTCAACTGGTATAATCACGGTCTTGATCTCATTAGAAATAATCAAGTTGCCGTCATTCTTCTTGCCGGTGGTCAAGGTACTCGTCTAGGCTCTTCTGCTCCTAAAGGTTGTTACGACGTTGGTCTTCCTTCTCATAAATCTTTATTCCAACTTCAAGCTGAGCGTATTGCTCGTCTACAATCCATTGCTTCTTCTTCTGAAAAAGTCATTATTCCATGGTACATCATGACTTCAGGTCCTACCCGTAAACCTACTCAAGACTTTTTTGCTAGCAAAAATTATTTCGGTTTAAACAAGGAAAATATCTTTTTTTTTGAACAAGGTGTTCTTCCCTGCTTGACCACCGATGGTAAAATCATTCTTGAAACCCCCTCAAAAGTGGCTGTGGCCCCTGACGGAAACGGCGGAATTTACAAAGCTCTCGTAAAGGGTGGTGTTTTGGACGACTTGAAAAAACGTGGTATCAAACACGTCCACACCTACTGTGTCGACAATTGTCTTGTCAAAGTCGCCGATCCTTTGTTTGTTGGTTGGGCCGCTCTTCGTGGCGTCGATATCGGCACAAAAGTGGTTCGAAAGCGTGATGCTTCGGAAAGTGTTGGCCTCATTGTTGCCAAAAATGGAAAGCCTGCTGTCATTGAATATTCAGAAATCTCAAATGAGCTTGCTGCTCAAAAGGATCCAAACGATTCGTCCATTCTACGCTTCCGTGCCGCAAACATTGTCAACCATTACTACTCTGCTAAATACCTTGAAACCATTCCCACCTGGCCTTCTTCCAACCTTCCTTTCCACGTGGCCCACAAAAAGATTCCCAACGTTGATTTGGCTACCGGCACAATTGATGCAAAGCCAACCTCCCCCAACGGCATCAAACTCGAGCAGTTTGTTTTTGACGTTTTCCCCACTCTCTCTTTAGAAAACGGCCAATTTTCCATGATGGAAGTCCGTCGTGACCAAGAGTTTTCGCCTCTCAAGAATGCGCCAGGCACCAACCAAGATTCCCCCGAAACTTCTCGTGCTGACCTTCTTGCTCAATCCAAAAGCTGGCTCGTCAAGGCTGGTGCCGAGTTTTCAAATAATGAAACTGTTGTCGAAGTTTCTCCTCTTACCAGTTACGGTGGTGAAGATCTTGAAAAGTTTAAAGGAAAAGTCTTTGACGAATCGGAATATGAAATTTAATTGTTTCGGTTTTCTTTATAAGTCGCAATGACTAGTTAATATTTAATAATTATATTGTTAGAAAGAAAAAAAAAATTTACTTTTGATCTCTTTTATAATCAATAACAGAACTCATTTCCGTAAACAAATTTGCCTTGTTTTTGATCGTTTCTTCTTCTTCTTCTTCCTCTTTTCCTCCATTGTATTCGTATACATTATTGATTGACGAATTGGTCACAATTGTATTAGTAGTTGCAGCAGAAAGTAACGAAAATAAAGACGAAGATGTTCCAGAAACTCCCGAAAGCGAGGATATTCCAGACAACTCTGAAATTTCGCGTTTGTGTTGAATGCTTGATTGGCTTTGCTGTTTGTGACGATTTTGATGGTTTTGGTAATTTTGATAATTTTGCTGTCGTTGGATTGATGTCAGTGTATTATTAGCAGACACTGTTGTTTTGGGTGATTTGGTTCGTGAAATCTTTTCGTCTGTAACTATTTTTTGGTCATCTCTTTTCTCTTTTTCTTTCTTGTCAAACTGTTGTCGCCCAGTTCTAGCTTTTCCAATGGCCACGGCTTCATACGCAGCTCTTTGGGTATCAGAAAATTGTGACATATCTGATACATCAAAATCGGTATCTTCATCTTCATTATCGTCGTGTCGAGATCCTGCTTGGATTTCTCCATTTCCGTTATATCGCAATATTTCGGGTTGAGTAGAAACGTGAGTTAAAGAAATATTAGATGTTGACGAAATGTCTAACGAATGCTCATTTGCCAACTCAATGGTATCGTTTGACCCACATTTATCAGCACTTTTATCAAAATCTTTAAATTCATCGTCTTCGTTTGAATTGGCTTCTCCGTTTATATCTTTTTTCAACTTGGCTTGTCTTCTTGATTTCAACTTTTTGACCGTTTTTCGAAACTCTTCACGGCCATGTTCCCAAGCTTCTAAAAGACCTCGAATTTCAGATCCAACTAATTCAAAATTGTTTTCAAAATGTGTTTCAACGTTATTGAAATTTTCATCTTCATCATCATTGGTATCATTTTCAAGTCCATAAATGTTCTTCATTTCTTCCAAAGCTTCGGCGTCTTCTTCTTCATTATACATTTCGTCGATTTTTGTTCCCAAAAGTTCAAGAGTTTTAGCATCATTTTCTTCTTCATTTTGATTAGATAGAAGAATTCCAATACTTGTATCACGGACCATTTCCATTCTTGCTTCAATGTGTTGTAATGAAGCAAAAATGTTGTTTAAAGATCTCATTTGTTTTTTCCAAAGCTCTAAATCGTCTTTATCTTTCAATAAAGTGCTCTTTAAACCGCTACTATTTTGATTGAAATAACGGGAGTCAGTACTTTGATTGATATTATCAATGGGTTTTGGAAAAACAAAAGATGCCGTTGTTGGAGTCACAACACCACAAGATTCTGAAATCTTTGTTAATGAAAAAGTTTTGCTTAAATGAAGCATTAGCCCAGTCACAGAATCAACGGTATCAGCAACTTTTGTCCACATGCCAAGTTCCCATGAACTATTTAGCGGACTTTGGAATGTAGCAAATCCTAAATCTAATGTTGATGATGTTGCTTTTGTCGAATTGACATCAGCAGATTTAGATTTCTCATGTGCCCAATTATTTATACCATTGGTGTTTAATAAAGACATAAATAATGGTCGTTTATCCACTTTATTTGTTCCATCAGTGTTATTTTCTGGTGAAACTGACAACGATTGAGATTCTAAAGAAATTGATAACAAACAACATGCAAGTACTCGTCTCAAAAATTGAACTTTTTGAAATTCAAGCTTGAGTTTTGGTAATGGACAAGTAGCAGCTTCTTGACCAAAAAATTGGGTCTTGGGAATATCAAATGAAAGGTTTTGTAAATAAACTGAAGGCCGTACTTGGTGACCCGAAACCGAATCATCATTACTTAAATGATCAATGTTTGAACGATAATCCCACCCGAAATCTTCAAGAACAGTCATGTCCATATCATAAATTTCGAGATACTTGTCAAGATCGAGAGTATTACAATAAGGCATAACAACATTAATGGAATCAATAATTTGGCAAGACAATAAATACAATCCAGCAGAAAGTGTGGCACGCAAATGTTTTCCCATTACTTTTGTGGAAACTGAATTAGCATTAGGGTATTGATTAATATTTTTTGAATCGTTTCCGTGTTGTTTAGAATATTGTTGATGAAATTGTGAAATAAAAGAAGGAATGGCGCGTTGAAATTGGTGTGCATTATTTGCAGATGATGATGGTGAATCTACGTTGAGGAAATCTGCGGCTGGAACTAAATCAGGTCGATACCCTCGAGACAATAGTTCAATTTCTTTAATAATAGTTAGACATTTGTAAACACAAGAATCAAAAGGTTTTGTGGAATCAAAAAGACTAGACGTTGAAGTCAAAACTCGGATGCGAAGTAAACGGATTGCTCGACGTCGGGTGTATGCAAAAATAAAAAGAGAAAAGCTAAATGCAAGAAGAATAATGGCAATCGATTTTGTAGCCGTGTGGGTAGTAGAAGACGAATTTGTAGGTGGATTTGAATTAAACAATGCAGGAATTTCCTCGGAATTGGTATTTTCATTCAACACAGATTTTGTGTTTGATAGCAACGACTGAAGAAATGTTACCAATCTAAAGGGGTAGTTCGAAGTTTGTTTTGAAGAAGATAAGAACGGTTGAGACGATGTAGCATCGGGATAATCCGAGGATGTTTGAGATGTCGCTGTTGTAGTAGTAGGATCGGTATTTTGCAAAATGGTATGACTTTTATGAGCAAATTCCAGCGCGGCAATCAAACTTTGAATCGATTGTTTGAATGAAGAACGAGGCTTCGAAGAGGAAACTGCAGCCCATACGGCAACTAACAAAATTACAACGGCGGCACTAGTAGTTCCCGACTTTTTCCAAAATTTTTGTTCCTGCTTAATAGACTTTGGAAGCAGAAACAGGCCATTTTTGCACGATGCGCACAAACCAGATAACAAACTATGGAACGAGGTATTTTTGTGATGTTGGCGATACGCCGATGACGAAAAAGGATTGGTATTAGAGGTATCTAAAGGTTTAGAAACAACGGAGGAATCCAAAAGTCGGCTAGTAACTAATTGGTACCGAAAGCGTTCAAGGAATAGTAAATTTTCATCTGTGGGGGGCCGACGAGAAAAACCGTTGCGAAAAGTGGAGGAAAGCTTTGAAAATTTGGAGTTTTTTGTGAGCAAAGAAAAGGTATTAGAACAATTAAAAGAAGAACCCAAAACAAGAGGATGAAAGCATGTTTGTGAAAGAGTTGTGCGATGTTTTGAATTAGGGGGATTGTTAGAATGGGTATTAGGATGGCTTTTGTTGATTTCTTGATTTTGTTGAGTGTATTGAGGAAAGGTGAAATCGTCTTCTAAAGATGTTTGATTATCATAGTCTTGGTTATCAAAAATTAAAGATTCAGTTTCAGAAGAGTATTGATCAGTGTGAGTTCCTGACACGGTTGGTTCAATACCCCAATCAGCCAAAGCGGTGTTGTTGTTGTTGTTGTTGGTATCATCATAACTTTGGCTGTAATTATGGTCGTAATCACTGTCGCTTAAAGAGTCGTTTTCCAGTTGCTGCAACTCAGCTTCTAAAGTCATAGGTTGTTGCCGATTTGATACCCGTTTCATCTTTATATCAATTTGTTATTATTGGTGTTTAAAGCAATTGAAAAGCAAATATAATAACAATATTAAAGACAAAAAGTGTATATAAACGAGTATATTTAAACAAATAAATAAGATTTCCAACTATTTATCTTTATCGGCTATCAAAGATAAGATTTTCATTTCGAAATGTCAAATTTTCAATTTCTTGTCTTGACAAAAAAAAAAAAAAAAAAAAAAAAAAATATAAATTAAAACACACACACACACAAGACCTAGGTGATTGCTAGAAATATGCAAGTGTATGTATGTAACTGGCGATCTCGATTCATTACTACAATCTTCAGGCCTTGTTTATTTAACCAACTTGGCTTTTGCATTACTAAATAGAAGTTAGCAAACTATATTAATAAATATTTAAAAGTATAACCAAAACATGCTTTTTTAAAAATTAATAATAATAATAATAAATAAATAAATGAAATAATTAGTATCCAATGTAAAAAAAACAACCCTTTTTTGAAAAAAATAATAATAATTTACAGTTAATAAATAAATATTGTTGTTAAAAAAAAACAACAAAATCGGCCCTTCCAATTTATTGGCCTGTTTCAACGGTATCATTCCAGGGAGCCATATCATGGAAATAGTTATTGAATTCAAGATCAAAATCATTTCCAAAATTGAGAAATTGACCCTCTAAATCAGATTGGCCTAGAGGTCCATCAATTCCAGCTCCAGAAATATCAGTCAATGTATCTGGAACAATACCTGTAGATGCTACTTGAATCAGTGAATTATCAATCCCTAACCCGGCACCACCAAATGCATCTAAACCGTGATTCAATGTTCCATTAGTGACTCCCAAAAAGCCATTACTAACAGGTACAGGTATAGTATTGGCATTTGATGGAATAGATATGGGTACTGTAGAATTGGAAGCAGCTAATGTATTGTTATGATTGGTGTTATTGTTGCCATTGTGTTCATTATTCTTGGGGAATGAAGCAGTATTATTACCACTAGCGCCATGAGGAGTAGCAGGTGTTTTAGGTGTAGGAGGCTCGGAACCAGCGGGTGTAGATGGAGCATTGGATGCACCATTAGTAGATGTTTTCTTACCACGCTTCTTGGGAAGTCCATCCTTTTTGATTTTAACATTCTTGAGACCAGACTGTGTAGGCGTAGGAGGATTACCAGAATTGCTAGGAGAAGAAGGTTGACCCTTGACAGAAGAACTGGAAGCAGCTGGTGTTCCTATCGTGTTATTAGAAGACATCACAGGACCAATTGGTGGTGGCATTTTCTGAGAAGCGTCATTTCCACCATTTGGACTTCTTTGATTTGGAGCACCAGAGGTAGCTGGAGATGGCTGAGTTCTATTTGATACTTGGGGTGGTTGTTGCATTTGCTGAGAAGGCTGGCTCTGCGGGCCAGGTAAAGGCTGTTGTTGCTGTTGCTGTTGCTGCTGCCAAATACCAGGAGCTGGTGAACTCTGTTGAATATTATTAGGGTTGATACCAGGACGGTTATTAGCGCTGCCATTAGCCATATCACCATTAGATAATGGAGAATTGTTATTTTCAGGAGATGTAGGGTTGTTGCTCGCAAGTTGGGGGGTGCCACGTCTAGATATATCATTACTCTTTGAACCACCAGGGGACGTAATTCCAGCAGGTCTATTACCAGGCATTTGCTTAAACTGAGCACCAGGAGCGGTTGAGTTGTTGCCAATGGATTTAGAACGCTGAGGTTGTTGGCCAGCAATTTGTTGACCATTTACATCTTCAGTACCATCATCTCTAGTTTGTCTCAAACGTCTCTTATTAGCCTGTTCAAGGCGTTGAAGTTGGCTTTTATATTGTTGCAAAGCATGAGGGGGTTGATTTGAAACACCAGGAGGTCGGTTCATGTTACTTTCAAAATAAACAGGTTGGCCGGGTAAAGTCTCTGTCGATACAGGAGATCCTAGACTAGGAGCAGTAACAACCATACCAGGTCTACCGGGAATTTTAGTAATAGGCGCCATTATCACGGGGCGTTGGTTCATCATCATATTTGGAGCAAACTGTTGAGGAATTTGACTATTAGCAGATTTGACAGGAATAATTTGAGGAACGACGCCAGGAGGAAATTGGCCGTTAATAGGCTGGACCAAAACAGCTTGTTGCTGTTGACCAGGTTGTGGCTGTTGTTGTTGACCGGGTTGAAGAGGAATCATTTGAGCAGGTTGAGGTTGGCCATTAGCAGAATGATGAGGAATAGCATAAAGACCATCAGGAGATAGACGCTGACGTTTAGATGGAGACTGACCTTGAGGAGTAGAAGAATGAGAATTATTATCCATTGACTGAGACTCGTTTCCAGAAATAGAAGGTTGTTGAATTCCCATATGCTGAGGTTGTTGAAGTTGCATTGTAGCAGGACTTGGATGAGCAGAATGTTGTTGTTGTTGGTTAGCATTATTATTGTTATTGCTTAGTGTAGGTTGAGAACCAGGAGGTTGACCAGGTCGTTGATGTTGGAGTTGGTGTTGTTGTTGACCAGGAGCAAGTTGACCAGGTTGTTGTTGAGGAGTTCTTTGACCAGGAGTAACTTGAAAAGGAGATTGAGCAGCTTGGCCTATACTTCTTCGAAGAGGTTGATTACGTTGAAGTTGGATATTACGACGGTCAGCATCAGATAGTTGTTGAGCATTAACAAAAACAGGTTGACCATTAGGACCATAACTAAAAACACCATGATTGTAAATGACTTGACCAGTGGCAGGATTTACCATTGGAAAGCCTTGAGCAACTTGACCAGGCATAGATTGAATAGCCAAAGATTGTTGTTGAGGCTGGTGCTGCTGCTGCTGCTGAGCTTGTTGTTGAACGGTATTAGTATTAGCAGCAACTTGAGGCTGTTGTCCTTGTTGAGAAATAGGTTGTTGTTGTTGTTGAGTAGGTTGAGAAGTAGCAGTAGTAGCTACAGCGGCGGCGGCAGCAGCAGCAGCAGATGTAGGTTGTTGAGATTGAGAAGATTGTTGAACTGGTTGAGAAGGATAATGGTATAATTGTTGGAGTTGAGAAGGATGGACAGAACGAGGGCGGCTGTTTTGCATGTATTGCTGGGCAGTTTGAGATCCACCTTTAAGACCTTTGGCATTGTACAAATCCCAAAAAATAGCCCACCATTCCAATAGAAAACCATCAGGAGTATCTACGCCCACAGAGATTGGGCTGATACTAGAGGAGTTGATTGAATCTAAAACAATGATAATGAAATGGATGAAAAAGTTAGATGTATTGTAAAAAAAAAAAAAAAAAAAAAAAAAATCAAGACAATGAAAAAACAATGAAATAAACAAGAACAAGAAAAATTAATAAAAAATTAATAAAAATAAAAAAAAGATGAAACACAAAACAAAAAAAGCATGAATAAGAAGTTTGAAAAGTATCAGAAATAAAAAGGCAATAAAACAAAATTTTTGATAAAAAAAAGACAAAGAATCTGAGCATACCTTTGTCATCTTTTGAAAGATTCTGTTGAAATAGAGAGTGTGTGTTAGAAACAAAGTTTTAAAAGGATACAAATAAAGAACTAAACATACGCCATGTTTGTAGTGGCCATTTACTAAATGAGTTTTAGCTAAGAAAAATAAAAAAATAAAAAAATAACAACGTTAGTCCAGCGATATATAGAAAACAAAAAAAAAAAAAGATAAAATAAAAATAAAAAAAAGCATACCATTTTTAACGTCGTTACTAAGATGAATAGGACTATTGATAGAAGAAGAGGAAGAAGAAGAGGAAGAAAAAGAAGAATTGTTTGTTGGACTATTGTTATTAGAAGAAGTAGAAGAAATATCGGCTTCTCTCAAGAAAGTTTTAGCAGATTCGGATAGGTTTTGTTTGATTAAATAGTCATAGATGTAGTTGTTGAGGAGGTCCTTATCATTTTTCAAGTTGGGACTGGACATTTCTAACGAAGAAGGTTGGAGCCCCTGATGGGCATCGGTAATCATGGTATATAGATATAAATAAATACATATAGATATATAAATATATATATATATATATATGTGAATATATATATATAATATATATTTACTTATATATATATTTGTATATATTTGACTATATAGAAAAGTAAATAGGGAAAGAAGGAAGAAAGAAGAGGATGAGAACAAATGGAAAAAAAAGCAAAAAAAAGCAAAAAAAAGAAAAAAGAACAACAAGAACTATGTGAGACCAATGAAAAGACGTGGCTGGCTTTGGAGCAGCGCAAACAAGGGCCCGGCAGGGTAACGGCAGCACAAGGCCACTGTGTTTAAAAGGAGCGCCGCACGGGCCAATCACAGCGCGGCCTGGCCCTGGCTGCTGCGAGCGCCTGCAGAGCCTTTTTAAGCATAACCTGCCGCGCCTGTTTTCGCGTCGCGCTGCCTGTTCGCGCGCCCCGCGTGCAGTGATTACCTCATGATTATGTACGCCGTGCCTAGTTAGCGCCTGGCACCTCGAGCACACCCATCAGCAGCAGGTGGTCGCTGGGGAAATACCCAATCTGCGGCAGCCCGAGTCGTCCCACCTCTTTACGGCTGGGCAGCCGCAGTATCTCCGTGGCCCTGATTCCACACTTTTCCATCTTCTCCGTGCTCTCAATCACAAAAATGTAGTCAATCGTCTCTTTATACTCCACCGCCCATGACGTAAACAGCGGCTCTCCGGCCGTGCCGTACTTGGCCTTGGCTTCCTCTGCCTCACCTGCCTCCACCCGCAGATAATGCGTGCCGTACAAACTCCATATTCCCCGTTCTCGTCCAATCCCTGCCTTCTTCTTCCGACCCAGGTCAAACAGCGGCAGTATCTTTTCAATCGCACTCAAAACGTACGGCTGGCTCAAATCGTATTCGTTCAGTGTTTCGCCTTTTTTCTTTTCAAGTCTCACTCGTTTGGTGCTACCAACTATGTCTTTCTGATCCCATCCGCGCATGACAAATCCCCATCGGTAATACAAATGTTTCAAGCTTTGATGCATCTGTTCAATAACACCTCCTTCACATCTTTCTTCTATTTCCTCAATATTGGCTGGTTGTTTCATCAACAACTGATACATGGGCTCCATTGGCGTGCAGTTGAAATCTCCTCCCATAATGATTGGCCATTCCTGTTGTGTTTCTCTGCTCAACTTGTCCGACAGTTTTACTGCTTTTTGAACAAGATTCCCACATTGAGCCGCTCGTTCAAATGCAAGGTTAGGGTTCCAACACAAATGGGTCGTGCACACAATAATTCCTGCCGTGTTTTCATATCCAATACTCACTTCTTCTTTTGAAATGTCAATATTTCCCACTTGTGAAACCACTCCTCCAACACTTTTTTCTTCTCTCTTGCCTTTTTTGAACTTTAATTTCAACACAATTCCTGAATTCAGGGTTTCTCGTCGTTCTTTAAACCCTTCAAGTGGTATTTTTTGATAATGTATTTCTTGCCTTTCATCACTGTGACCCATATTGGTATCAAATATCTTTTTGTTGTATGAAATCACTATTCCTTGGTTTTTGCCTGGAAATGTGAAAAAATATGGGACTAACCCAAGCTTTTGAATAAATGGTTTCCATGAGTCTATGTACAAGTGTTTATCTATTTCTTGAAGAAATAAAATATCTGGTTGATAATGTGAGAGTTCATGTTTCATTGAACAAAATCGTCTTTTATAATCTCGACTAACATCTATTAAAAAATTAAAAAATTAAAAAAAGTAATTAATACATACATACATACAAACTCAATAAAATCTAAAAACTTACAACTACTCTCAGGAAATTGTCGTCGATATGTCAAACTGTCGGCCAATGTGTTGTATGTCGCAACCCGTAATTTAATTATATTATGTTTTTCATTTCTTGTCGCAGCTTCATCATCACCATCATCATCTTTCAAATCAAGAGTTTTTCGAAGAATCACGCGTGGCGTAACATTGTTACGAGACCTGTTGTGATACATCTTTTTATCTGTATGTGTTGTTGATTTTGTTCTGTGTATTGTTTTCTTTGTTATCCGTTTGATTTTAATTGTTTTGGCCATTGGAAATGTTGATATTTATATACAATCCTTTGAAGTTGATGTATCAATATTTGTTAAAATTGATTGTACAATTTTCTTTTCTGCTTTTTCGTAATATATTTCGAGAGTTGATCTATTAATTGCTGATTGAAAATAAATAAATAAATAAAAAAATTCAGTTTGGTCACGTGCTTCTCTCATCTCACCAATAAAAAGTTAACTTTAAAAAATTCCATGAAAATTCATCATAAATTATATATATTGCTCATTATAGCTACATTACATTCATTTACTATTGTTCAACTATTTAGTGGTGGAAAAGTCGAATGTTGTTTTCAACATAAACCAAGTCAAAAGAGTTGGCGGCAGCAAGAACAGCCTTGTCTTGGACAGAGCCAAAAGGTGCAGAAAGGTACTTGGCACCAGATCTGACGGCACGGTAAACATTGTCTGGGAAGGGGAAGAAAGCATCAGAAGCAAGAGCAACGTCAGTGTTCTTAGCAAGCCATTCCTTGCGCTCCTCAGCAGTCAAAGGAACAGGAAGTTCGGCAAATTTAGATTCGTATTCCTCCTTTTCAGGGCCCTCAGTGGGGATCTGGTTGCTAACGTAAAGATCAATAGCATTGCTCTTATCGGGACGCTTAGTACCCTTAGCCCACTTGAAGCTGAGAACGCGTGGGTGTTGACGTAACCACCAGTTGTCAGCCTTATCACCGGCAAGACGTGTGCAGTGAATACGAGACTGTTGGCCAGCACCAAGACCAACAACCATACCATTCTTGGCATAGCA
>JAJLVH010000177.1:0-13961 GCA_030570155.1 Magnusiomyces magnusii
ATATTCACTTTCACTCTTGGCAGCAAGATAGCCACCCAGACCCATAGAAATTGCGCCAGAAACAAGTTCGGCAAGACCACCAGTAATGACAAGTTTTGAGTTACCAAGACTACTAAGGCCAGCAGTAAGAGCAAAAGGAACAGTGAGGCCATCAGAAAGGCCAATGATAATATCAGACATGACACGAGGAGAAATTAAGGCAGAGGATGTGTGATGATCATTGCTGGAGTAGTCATCAGTGCTGACAGAAGTAAGAGCTGAAGTGATGGAAGAGGAGCTAGAATACTCTTCATCCGAAATAGATTCATAAGAGGTAACTTTTGGGACAAGCATATCTTTGCACCTGCTAAAGCTAGATTTGAGTGTGGAGGAAGGTGAAGGTTCATAATCATCATTAAAAGAGCTGTCGAAAGGATCACTGGAATTATCCAACGATCGATATGAAGGTTGTGAAGATTCTGTAGTTGGTAATAGTGAATTTCTAGATTCATCCATTTTTTTGTTACCGAAAATGAGTTGTTTGATAGCGACAAGAACCATACTGAAGATATAGATATACGGATTCAAAGGAATTTACAATAAAAGCAGTAATAAAGATGAGATATATATATATATATATATGTATTAAAAGGTGAATGTTTATTTAAGAAGAGAGTAAATAACAAGCAAATACCAATTAATAGGGATCACAATTGAAAATGAGAAACTAAAAGTTTTTTTTATCAAAATAGCAGAAGATTTTTTTATTTTCTCAGACAAGATGGAAAAAAAGCTTGAAAAAACAAAGGAAACTGCAAGTATTTATATTTAAATGTGTGTGTGTGTGTGTGTGTGTGAATAAAAAAAGCGTTGTTCAAGCGGATTGTAATGTTGTTGTTGCCCACTTATAAACAAACTTTTTTCCTTTCTTTGATAGTGGGCAAGTGGTAGTCTTAGCAGTCAACAGCATAAGGATATCAAATACGTATTTCAGCTTTAGTAGTCAAATGACAATGAAACATTCCAATTCAAATCGATTTTCGATAAAAATCTAATCATTTTGTAACTTGAGCAATTCATCAATATTAAATTCTTGCTTGCGATGACTTGTCCACCACAAAGCTTCAACTTGTTACTAACAACAGAATACTAACCACAGCACCGATATTGCGACAAAACAGGAATTGGCCAATCAGACGTGGCTTGAATGTCAGCATTTCATGTAAAGCTTGTTATGAAACAAACAAAACAATCGACACGCTGACAAACCGCACACGTCTGATTGGCCCATTACCCCCACTTGACGCCAAGCTGCATCAGCAACGTTTTCGGACCGATCACTTCGGCACACTCGCTCTCCGAACTATTAAATTGTAATCGGCAGCTTTTTTGCTTGTTTGTATTGTTTCCAAACCAACGTAGACTTCATCTTTGCTTGTAATTAAAATAAAAATTAAGGTTTGGTTTTTGTGATTATCTGGGTATCAGAATGCCGTCATATCATGCGCAAGCCTTTATTAGGGTGGTCAAGGTCATCCACACACCAAAATACCGTTGTTCGGTGTTGAAAATTAAAGCCTTTTGTTTTGTTTTGTTGTGTATGGATTTGCATTCTTTTCAACAATTCCTGTGTTGGTCGTCAACTTTCGATTTGTCATCATTGTTTTGTTCAGCTATTCTTGATAAGCCTTTCTAAAACAACCCCGGTTGAAATGGCTGGTCCAGGTGTAGTTTGTCTTGTTTGCTCAAATGGTTATCAAAATACAGGTATTCGTAACAAGCAGGTGTTCTGTAATAATAACTGTTTGTTTAATCAAAAATGGTGTTTTATAGTAAATAAACCCCCATAACATTCTTATAAACATGATGCTTTGTTCGATATAGTTTTATCAAAAATCATTTTTATCTCTTTGCTTTTAACAACAGATTTAACCAATCACAAAATAACTAAAGTATGAAACTAATTCATCCAATAACTGTCTTAATAATCTGTATTACCAAGATTTTAAGGAGTTAGACACATCTAAAAATAACAGTAAATGGAGAAGAAAAAAAAACATTTTTGTATTGTAAGCATTCAATCATCATCAATGATTATTAGTTGAAGACAAAAAAAAGTCAATGTGAAGCACATGAACTTGTATCATTTTAAAGCATGCCAACTAAAATTAATTTGTTCTGTAAGGAAAGCGTACTTTAAAGAAAATATGGCAAATAATAAACAGTGATGGAATCAATTAGGAAATCTTGAAAGCAAGAGAACAATCATAAAACTCTAAGCCGAACATCAGCAAACTCAATCCAAACAGTTTCTAACGGTTTTCGTTATTTTTTCATTGCTTTTTTTTTTTGAATAATTAAATATTTCAAACATGAACTTGAAATAATAAAATATGGAAAAGAAAAAATCAGTCAACTATCGCGAGTATTTTATATCGTTTCGTGAATAAAACGGAATAAAAACATTGATGGTTGTTTGGATTCGCAATGAGGTCCTTGAAGGTCTTTCCCGCTTTGTTTATGGTATCAGAAAAAAGCATAGAAACTGCCATGGTTCGACTATTTCCTATTCCAGGATTATCTGATTCATCTATTCCTTGGCTTAAAAACTAGATAACAGTTTCAAGCAAAAGCACATTCAACTAGTATAACAATATTACATATAATAAAATAGAACACTTACATTGATCGTCGACCTTGCCGTTTAGTGTTTTATTCTTTCTTTCATTAATAAACATTTATTATTTGATTTACTTATTTATTTTTTGGAGGCAGTGAAAACAAAACAAAAATAAAAGGGTTGCGGTCTGACAATTTTTTATCCATCTGATAATCAGTTCAGACTGAAATATACATGCATTTCTCATTGCTCTTGCGTATATTTGAGCACAAACGCAATCAACTGTTTTTTGATTTACACATTTCGATTAAACCAAATATTGATTTAGTTATCATCAGTAATAAACATTAAAATTAAAACTAAAATCAACTATATTCAATCAACAAAGAAACTAAATCAATCACAATTCTACGTACTTCTTAACTTCTACTACACCAGACGCCCAGTTAGTCCATGACACCCACTTGGGTCCATATAACAAGGCCTCGTCCAATGCTGGAACTTTGCGTACCAAAATCGGTTCTTTCTGACCATCCTTCTTCTTTTCGTATCCAATCAATGATTCGGAATCGTATTCACCCCAATAGCACTTGACTTCAACACCAAGAGCTCGTTTATCTGCACTCGATACTTGCACACTGTCTCCTTGTTCATTTGCTGATCCAAGTCTGGTTTGCTCTTCTAGTTCATTGATCTTCTTGTTTTGGCGTTCGGCACGTAACTTTCCATATTGATGAACACTAGAATACTTGCTATCGAGCGACAAAAAGTTTTGCTGATTTTGTTGTTTAAGGATTTGAGATTCAAACTTTTCTTGATCAGCTTCCTGGCCCGAAACCGCATTTTCGTACCATCTAGGAATCCAAAGGAACGACAAGTGATATCCCTTTTGTGTCCAGTTGAGCTTATGAATACTCACATCGTTGATTCCCTTATAATATTTGAGTGTTTCTGGATCACGAATAGGATCTAATTTGTTAATATCTGCAAATGAGCCGGCTTTGAAATTGTTGGCACCCATGAAACTGGCATTTCCTGGTGGATTTAATACATCATCGACAGAATCATGATAAACTGTTACAGTTCGAACAGGCGATGCGCCATAAATATCTCCAGACTTGTAGATTGTAGTGTTGAATGAAACAGTACACACGCGGCTATCCTTAGCTTCAATAAATATTTCGCCAGTAAATGGTCCAAAATCAGTATCATCATCTTCAGAAAATACCTCATTGCCGGAAGAAACAGGGGGAACTAAAGACGAACTTTTGTTTTTGTGTGTTTGCAACACAGTGACATTCAACCAACGATTGTAATCACCAGCTTCCTTGACTGTGTTACCATTGATGACATATGGACGTGGTCCTTCATATGAGCAAACTTCGTTTCCATCAGTACTGAATGGTCGGCATGTAATAGGAAGGGCTTTTGATTTAACTGATGGAAAATCAGCAATAACATTGTATCCATACCCTTGACGAGCAAGAACAGAAACTGTGGCGGATGGATTTGGCTCGTCTAAATCAATGCTTTGCAAAAATCTAAGTTTAAGTGGACTGTTGTGTGATAGTGCAGGAAAAGATAATGATCGATAACCACAAATGACAATAAGGCCCAAAAGAACAACAGGAACAATACCATGTAATCTATGAACGAAAGGAACAACCAATACACCCAACATAACAGCAACTGCAGTCAACTCAAAGTATACACCAGCCGCTCTAGCTGATCCCTCTTGTGCATTTTCTCGGAGAGCTTCAAAGGTGAGACATCCAAACGCATAAATCAAGTATACGCCAATTGGAACAATTATCAAAAACTGAAGACTCCAATCAAAGCTGAGCGACTTGCTGGCCAAATGTCGAATTCTATCACGAGTACTAACATGATCTTGTACAGTATGTTTAGAATGGGCGTCAGCTCTTCCAAGAGTTCTGTTTCTGGATTCTTGCTCATTTGCAGTAGCATCGGTGGTATCATTTTCTCGTTCTTCACTGTTGTACGATTCATCATCTGATCCACTTGGGTATTCAACATCATCGCTATCATTAGCACCATACGATCTATCATTACCATTGCCAAGTAAAGGCTCTTGTTGTTCATCAGATTGAATTCCTGCCTCTTCATCGGTATAATGGGAATGGACATTGTTTTTAAGCTCGTCTTTAGAAAGAGTTAAATCGTCCGTGGTGGTGAAGAGGAGACCCAACAACCCAAGAACAACAACCACAAGATAAAGATAATAAAGAATAGGGATAATATACTCGCCAGTAGCAGAAGTTTGAGAAATGTCAATGGTAGAAGCAACTAACGCACCCCATAAAACAATAAAGATTTCAATGAAAATAATAAGTTTCTGGTCTGGAATGGGGTATACATAGGAAGCAAGTGCCAAAATAAGGTAGTTTGAAAGCAAAAAGATGGACCACAGCAGAAGCAATGGAGAAGAAAACTGGCTCATAATAACAAGTTCATTTGTTTTTTGAATCCATTTTGCAGCCAATACTGTCAAAGATGTAGAAATAATCAAGGAAACGGCACCACGACTCCAACCACGAACACCAATTGGCCATGACTTTGTTTTTAAAACAATCAAAAAAAGGCCAATCAAAATCAACGGGCCAGCTATAATACCAATAACCTGAAGTTGGAAAACTTGACGCAAAGGAATAACAACGGCATAAGAGCCAAGAATATCAAAATACACGGCAAGTTCTTTGTCGTCTTGAGTAGCTGAAAAGTCTCCTTTTTCTGCAGAAGACATTGATCTTACTACATCAAGAGCATTGGTGAACATATGAGAAAGAGCGCCATAGGTAGTACCTCTAATACTGTCACGGCGAGTATGATACAAATTTCTTGGCTTGTAAAAAGCAACATCTAAACCACGGAGGCCCTTGCTCGTATAAACTTTATAGTCGGTTTCACTACGAATGAATCCAGAAGTAAAACCCTGTTGGAAAATGGAGTTCAAGTGGGGCGAAGAAGCAGCTTGGTAATGTTTGGCAACACCATAATCAGTGGATCTGAAAAGAATTGCACGTCCTCCAGCACCAGTGCCTTCAAGGTTCAAAAATACTTCGACTTCTTTGCTCCAAGGATGGCCAAAAAATGCTTGAGCACCAAGCAAGCCAAACTCTTCGTTGTTATTAAAGTTGAAGATGATTGAACGAAGAGGGGCAGGTGAACTGGCGTAATATCTCAAAATCCCGAGCATTGACGCGATACCAGTTCCATCATCGGTAGTTCCGTAAGCAGTTGGAACACTATCATAATGCGCAGACACCAACACTGCGCCTAAAGACGTATCGTTACCTTGAATCTTGACCAGTATATTGTTTCCTTCGTAGTACACGACACGGCCTTGTAATCTTGGATCAAAAACGTCGGGCTCTTCAAACAAAATGCTGCGAACATCGTCATGGGCGCTAATAAAAACGTCGGAAGAGGCATGGCTTGCAATCGAACACACTTGTTTAAAAATGTAGTCATGAACGCGGTCATTAGCGTGTGAAGAGTAGGGATGAAACTCTTTGGATATTTCCTGCAAATCTGTCCACGAACTGAGCAAATGCTTTTCTGGGTAAACGTCGAGAACTGGCGGTCCTGGAACTTGGACTTGTGTCGCGACAAAAGTGACCAAAACATAGGTCAAGACAAACAAAATAGAAAAGGGTATCTTTTTAAATCCAAAAGTCGAAGAAAGTAGAGACTTTGTGACTCCAACAACTGTGACTGGCTGCGCCTGCTGTTGTCGCTGCTGTTCATCTTCATTTCGATGCTGGTCTTGTTGGTCTTGGACTGTGTTTTGTTGCTGCTGAATTTCCGGCATTTGCGAGGTGTTTGTGGCTTGAGTAGTAATGTTGCTATTTCTTAGATTTAGGCGTTTATTCAATTTATCAAACGCCAAAGGATTAGACAAATCTTTGGACGAGCGACGCGAAGATTCTGAATTGCGAATAGAAGATGGTCCGGAGCTCGGGTTGTTTGGCAAACTGTCTTTTGCCTGGCTGCTGGACATGATATTATATGTGAAGAAAAAAAAAAATAAAAGGCAAGGAAATGTATGTTGTGCATACATGATAAGCAGCAACCGTTGTGCCACAAGCCACACACGCTTTGGCGGCATCGATTGGCTCGGCAACGAACGCGAAATGGTCGGATCACGGCTTTACGACTCCGGGTCTTCGTGTCGACGGCCTTTTGCTTGTGTTTCGTGCAATCGCAAGACCCGGTCGCGTTCGAGACGCCACGCTCCAGGTCCCGGCTAAAGACGCATGACTCAGCTTGTGTTTGTGTGTTATGTAATCAATGGCAATCAACTGTGTGTTCAGCCGTGTTGGAAATTAGCCTAATTGAGTTGTTGCTTTGGCACATGGAGCATCGGCATCTGGTTTGGTTGGGATACTTCCTACTTTGGCCACGTCTGGCTGCAAAAAGGCACAGCCGGAACAATTGTGTGTGGTCGATGGGCATTACAAAATATGAAATAGATTGAAGAACTGTGAATAATTACTAGAAGAAAATAACCCTTTTAATGGCCCTTTTGTGCCAATTTTTGATCAACAATCTTTTCAACAAATCCCTGAAGCGAAAAGTTGGCTCCACTGGCCTGTTTCGTCAACTGGTAATTGAGCTGCTTTTCAACAAGTTTGCCCATAAGATCGACTTCAACATTGACATAGTCACCAATAGCTTTTGCGGCAGTGACAACCTTTTCTTGGGTAAATGCAATCATCATGATTGAAAAGGTAGCCTTTTCGTCGTCAACAGCAGTGACAGTCAGCGAGGCACCATCAACGGTAATGAACCCTTTTTCAACAACATAAATAATATGCTGAGGATCACGCAATTTGAACGTGAATGCAATAGAGTTACCATCATCTTTCTTTTCAACAATTTCTCCAACAGTGTCGACATGGCCTTGAACAAAGTGGCCACCGAAACGGACATGGCCTGCAACAGCACGTTCACAGTTAACACGGTCGCCAGCCTTGATGGCACCCAAGTTTGTTCGTCGCAAAGTTTCTGGCGCAATTCCGACTTTAAAGCTGTCATTGTTGAATTCGGTCACGGTCAAGCATACACCATTCACGGCAATGCTGTCGCCGAGGTGGCAATCGTCAAGGATCGAGGAAACATTGCCAATTATCATGGAATTTCCATTACCGCCACTGGAAGACGTATCAAGCTCTTGGTGTTCAAGGACAGCTGGAAAAATGATAAAAATAGCAATAATTGGGGTAAAAACAAAAAATTAAGGTTGGCTAACGTTAGACAGTCTCGAGATTAAGGTCTATTCGGATTTTGTAATTTGATTTGTACTCACTTCCAACTATTTCAACAATACCGGTAAACATCTCTAATGCTGTTTTCTGTTTATACAAATGACAAAATAAAAGGAATTCAAAAAAATCTAAAGCAACAATAGTGAAAGAAATAGAAATTTGTAATTTCACAAGTGGATTGGTAATTAGTCATCTATTCTCGATTTAATTAAAAAAGCTTACCCTTCCTTTCTCCACACATTATCATCAAGTTACATGTCATGTCATGACACAACTACGCCGTTTGTTAACTGGTTTACAATTATAAACAAGAACAAATTAATTACATATAAAGAAGAAAAACTATATTCAATAAAAACAACAAAACAAAATCCGTAAAAATGATCATAAAAGGATGCGTAGAACAAGATAAAACTATATAATACATAATAAATATAATGAAATAAACAAATAAAGAATTAGAAATTAAATAATATGAAAAAGTATCAGGGGAGCATTAATGAGATTCTCTATTGAAAGAATATGACTCAACCTGTAAATGGTTCAAAAATAATAAATAAAAACTGAAAAATTAATTTAGAATGGGGGAAAAAAAAAAGAAATTAAAAGATTTGCATTAAACCTTCCCAAACATTTGATCCCATATTTTTCAAATTGTTGTTCAAAATTGAAGCAGCAGCAGCGGCGGAATCAGAAAGTTTGTTTGCTGCTGTATTACTGTTGATACTGTTATCACTGTTTTCATCGTCATCGAAATAAATTTGGCCATAAAACTGGTTTCTGATTCCAAAATGTGATTCGACGTGAAGATCGTCGTCAGGTCTCCATGCTTCATCGTCCCATGAATGTAGCGCAACAGGAATTTGCTTATGGGTATATGGATCGCGAGCATGAACAATTGAACGAAGAGCTTTGCGTTGTTGTGAAATTCCAGGTATACAACTGATACTATTTGGGGTTCCACTTGTTGGCCAACCAGCTTCTAAAACAACAACAGGACTAGCAACTTCATTGATTTCAACAATGTTTTTATCAACTTGGGCGTTACTGATGTCATCATTATTATCCCTTTGAGTCTTGTCGTTGTTATGAGCAGCTCCAATAAATTGATCTGAACACAAGTAACGAGCAAACTTGGTATCACGTTCAAGTAAAAGTCCTGAAGATTCTGGTGACATTGATTTGTCGTGATACGGTCGAACAATCAATCCGATAACATCAACATGAGAACATAAATCGTCATCATCTTGGGCTTCTGATGCAGCCTGTAGATAAGCATCATTTTTGAAATTGATTTCTTGATTTTCCTTCTTTTCTTTTAATTCGGTATCGTTTGATTGTTGACTTGATTTTTTACTGCTGGTATCTTCAAGCCCGAAAATTTGGGCATAAGTCAAATTAGATAATTTGCTGTCATTGTTGGCCATGGATCGAGCATAACTGGCTGCAGCTTCATAAAAATCGGACATTGCTTGGAATTGGTGTTTATGGTAATCATCTACATTTTGAGCAGAATACCGGGCTTGGGAAATAAATGATTGAACGGGTTCTGCAGTTGTAATGCTAATGTGAGTGAGTCCAAGACCTTGGTGAACAGAATGAACAGAACGTTCAGTTTCTCGAGATTTATTAGGATCACCTTTTAAAACGCGGCGAACATGGCGTAGCATAGTAACAAGCTCTTTACGAGAATAGTCTTCTTGAAAAACTCCACCTGATCCGACGACAACTACTTTGATACGTTTCCATTGATCCCATTTGGCAAGTTCTTGGATCTGGACATTGATCGAGGCAATAAGACGTTGCATGCGTGTTTTTGGTGTGTTTTCTGGGTTGGTTTCGTCTTGGTACTCATAAGGATAAAGGCCCATAACTATATTGAGTTTGGGAATAAAATTGAGAGCTTGTAAAATAGAACAGTCGGGAGAATCTAGTTTAATTGTAGGAAATCCTGCATTGTGGATGTCTTTAAGATCTTGGACAATAGTGGCAGGACGTTTGCAATCACCATCACTGTTGATGGGAGAATAAGAAACTGACCAAGGACCGTTAGAACTGGCACTTTGATCAGCAAGAAAAGAAGATTTTTGGTTGTTAATAAGGTAGCATTGAAAAACTAGGACCATCATGGAAATGGCACCTAGAACCCAAAATAATGTCTTCACTGGAGAAACGCGTCGTCTTGAATGCGAATATGGTTTGTGGGTTGGGTATATCGACCGGGGCTTGTTGGTTGGGGATTCAGAACATGTAGAGGTTTTCGCAATCGAGCAAACTGATCTAGAAACATAAGAAGAAAAGGATTTTAAAAATTTTGGTGCAAATGAACGCTTTGACCAAAATGACGAATTGCGATCGTCGTCGAGAAAAAAACGAATTTCATCTGGTGAATCAAGAGAAGACTCGATTTTGTCTTCTAGCAAATTGGCTTGGCTGGATGAACTTAGTGAAGGATATTTTGGTAACGATTCTGTAGAGTAATAGACCGAAGTATTATGATGGTAAGCTCCCAAACTAGCAATACTGTGAGAAGTGATTGGTAGGTTTGGTAAAGAAAGGTTTGTTGAACTAGTGTTACTGGTAACGGACAAAACGCTGGCGGTTGAGGAATTGTCGAGCTGGTAAAAGGCAGGATTTGGAGATGGCGGAGGATGTTGGGAAGGAGGATTTGGGGTTCTGGCACGCGAGACAGGCTCTTGGCCGTAGAAGAAGGAAGAGTGGATTGGTGTAGTTGGAATACTCATGGCAGGACGGTTGGAAAGGAATTGAGAAATGACAGAAACAGACGGAAAGAAAAAAAGGAGATTGACTCCAGTATTTATAAGTTCATTTGTGAATTTGAGGGGCCATTTCATGCTGGTCTATGTCGACATCTGACGAGCCAAAAAGAAATAAACGATCTCATTCCAATTGCAAATGCTCACCTGCGCACTTCTTGACGGCTAAAACATGGCATGCAATAGTACAGAAATGCCATATGCTTGTTTGTGTATCTAGTGCTTTTGGTTTGTTAGACCATACAGCTGGTCAATCACTAGCTGTCTAGATTTTGGATATATCCTGTTCATTTCAAACTACTACAGGTTTTCATACAACCCTCCTCCTCAAAATCCTTTTTTCTACCATCCATTCTTTTGTATGTTCAAAGTCCTTTATTTTGGCCAACGGTTTACATTTTGGGAAGGACCTGTTTACCAGCGGACCCTCCCAAAAGCCCCAAACAGGCAATATGACTGCCGCGTTAAGACTGCTTCAGCCGTTCGGAGGTGCATGGCAAATACATACTCGTATGCATGTGCTGCCGTGTGCATCGTTGTGGCTTTTCCAGCCACCGAAATTGCAACACTGTATATTTCTTAAATTAAACACTTGATAGGTCCGCACATCGCAAATGCATCAACAAATGGCTGTTTTTTATAGGCCAAAATATCCCGAAAAAAGAAAAAGTACAAATATGGCTAAAAGCAGTTGATTGTTATCTACTTCCCCATATTTGTGTTTGTTTAAGTAAATAAAGATCATCAAGACTTTGATACTGATCAGCGACAGTTGGGTAACAAAATCCATCATTCTAATAAATTCGTAACCACAAAATATGGTTGGATGGTTTTTAATATTGGTTAATTCAAAAATAACAATTTAACAATTTCAAAACGTACTGTGATCTTCTTTAAGTACAAGTACCCCTGTTTTTTTTTGTAATTTGTTATTCATTATTGCTATTGTTGTTTTTAGTGATTGGCATTCATCATAATCGTACTGATGTATACATTTTTTGGGATATCTAAAACAACCAATTTAATATATTCAACTGCTAGATATTTATAGGAGATTCTAACCTTTACAAAAAAACAAAAAACAAAAAAAAAACAATAACAAACTAATAATACAATCTATAGAAAGAAAAATATCGAAAAATGCTAAGAAAAATATATATATACTTGTGGTAATACCATTAAAAATGTTTATTGGTGCCGTCATCATTACTTCCGCTTTTTTTTTTATCTTCATTATGCCCCCATCTCATTGCGAAAACCGTACACCAAGTCTTTTGAGGAATCACTTGCTTCACCAACTCTTTATCATAATAAAGTCCAGCTGGAACAGGCTGCTGCTGTTGTGACGACTGGAAAACTTCATCAAGTCGTGGATCGGTTGGGGAAACGTATTCGTATGGCTCTTTCCAATGAAATTTAAATTTTGGTACAAGACCAAAAAATAATGTTTGACAGTTACTCGAAACCCGTCTTTGTCTAATGTACTTATTGTATATGCGTTCTGTTTCGTTCATTGAAGTATTATGGCTGTGCAAACCAGCGCTGATAATCTGTGGCTCTCCAAGTGCCGAATCAGGATGGCCAACTTCGCTTTCTTGTATATCATTATCTATTTCATCTATTCCTTTATTTTTTGGGAAAAACTCAATAGTTGTAAACTTTGGCGGAAAGTAAATGTTGAGCAAAAGATAAGATACAAATGATGCAAAAACACCTACAGGAAATGCAAAATAGTAATACCTGATACCTTTGGTTGTAATTTTTACTCCAAGCTGACCCAAAAAGCCGTAAAGGTTTGGCGCGATACCAATAATGTACGCAAGATATGCTCGGAAATTGATTCCACGAGTGAAACTGTAAACACCGTTTCGAGAGGTGCTGTAACAATCAGGTTCAACCAAAATAACACCACCGCTGACCAAATAGTAATGGCATAGTAGCACACCAGTAACTGCAGATAAAAAAATTTGGTATGAAGAAAGCCAAGAAATAAAATTGGTAGAAGTGCCCAATAGTTTCCAAGGCACACATGCATAAGCCAAAAAAGCACATATTAATATACAGCGGCGAACAGTGAGATGACGAGGCCATAAAGCCGACAAGTCGTTGCCGGCAGGAAGCAGGTTTTCTACAATACATGAAAACAAACCACAGTATGCAAAACAAAGTGCTAACAAAAACGCGCCTGCGCGGTTTGCCGGAGTGTAGCTTTGTGATTGGATTTGGTCAAGATATACAATTGGATTCCAAACGATATTAGGTAAGCTGTCATGCGCTTGGGTTGGACCATGTCTAATAACTCTAACGCTTGTAGCACCGACAATAACGCCGACAAGGCCAATTATAAAGTTTGATACAGGGAAGCAAAAAACTTGACCAAAAATGGTATCATTTGGCCGAGTGGTATACCGCTGGATATCAGCAGCAGTAACTATAAATGTTGAATTATTTGCCCAAGATATCAAAACAAATCGAATCAAAAGCCATTTCTTAGACGATGGAGTCAGAAATACGCCGTTGCGTGAGGCAGATACCTCGTGGGGTAAACCATTTGATAAAGTCAGAGTCCAGACAAGCATTGCAATGGCCGAAGCCATGAAAACTGGAACTTTAGTGATCAAATAATATTTGAGCTTTTGTATTGGTATAAACAAAATGCAAAGAATAAGAATGAACCAAAAGATAACCATTCCAATCATGCCGCCAGTATCGAGAGCATCATCTTTGGCCATTCCATTTTTGAGTGTTGCAATAGAGGGAAAAATAGCATGGAGCATAACATAAACGCATTGACCACCTTGTACTACATTGATGCCGTTCCAAATGATAGACATAACAATACGCTGAACAATAGGCCATATAGAGCCTAGCCAGCCAAAAGACGAACGGGCAAGAATTGGGTATCCAACGTGATAAATTGCGCCAGGACGGCCACTAAACGCCATAGTAATTCCAGCTAAAATTTGGCCGCCTAAATGGCAGAGCAGAGCTTCCCACATTGTCAAGCCCTGGGTCATGAAAGATGTAGGTGAGTACCAGTTGGACAAGTTTGCGGCGGCTGAAAACCAAAATAGGTATGATGTCCAAGGCCCCCAGGTGCGATCAGCAACCGGGGTAGGACGAATATCTTTGTTATCGAGCCATGAACTGCTCATTACGTTGCGGAACAAAGACGATGATGAATAGGCAGAATCTGAAGGGGCGCTTGACAAAGAGCGAGAAGTAAAGATGTAAGGGTGTTTCTTTTGAGTAGTCAAAGTATTTGCAAGTTTTAAATTATGAGAGTTGTGTATTGAT
>JAJLVH010000178.1:0-13947 GCA_030570155.1 Magnusiomyces magnusii
AGAAACGAATTCACAGGACCATTGAATACCTCAACAAACCCGTATCAAAGTCACTACCATCATGAAAACAATGTCTACAGCAATACTAGACATATGGATTCTCCAAGTGTAGAAATGACAGGAAATGTTGGACCAGTTCTTGCGACACGATCTGGCAACAATTGTGACGGACCTCACGCAAATGCTACAAACAGTTTTGAAAATTATCTGGAATATGCTGGAAACAATTACGAAAATATTGATACCAACAGTAGTAATGGCAGCGTAATGAGTTTAACCTCTGGTCCATTTTTAGATACCTCGAATGATGCTTTAAATGTTACTTTAAATAATGGTTCCAACAATGATACCCCGGATGATGAAAATGAAAGCAGCAACACTGATAATGACGAGAGTGACATAATTGATGATTATTACGAAGAAAACATTGAAGAAAGCAATGATGAGTTTGAGCACGAAAATAACAGAGACACATTGACTGAACCTGTCAGGATCCCTGGGCTTGAATTTGGCGACACTTTTGATACGAATGGTGCAATTGTAAGAAGATACCATTACAGATACAGTACAGGTGGTGGTAGATATCGCGATGATGGTGATTTGGAGCTTGACGATGATGACGGTATTGAAGGAAACAGAAACACGTTAACTGAACCAATCGATATTCCAGGTGTTTCTAAACTTGATGAAGACATTGGCAAATGATTGTGATTTTTATTTATTTATAAATTTATTAAATGTGAATTTGTTTTTTATATTGTATTTTTCCATATTTGTAAACGACTTTTACCAATGACTGGATTACAAGCTTTTGATTTGTTTAGATTGGTTATGATTGTTTGTGATCACTTTTCTTTACGTTTTTGTCAATTCAAAATATTTATATTTGTTTTTTCTTCTATGTACAACTTGAATATTTTTTTTCATATATAAGAACCAACAAAAACAATAGTAATTATTTTATACAAAAGGTAAAAAGATTCTAATCAAGCAAAATGTTTGAAAAGATTTTATTGGATATTTTTTTTCTTCCTTAATAAATGCTTCGAAAGTCTTTTTTTTTTTTTTTTTCCATTGCTTTGAATCATAAATCTTTCAATTATTCAATGTGATAACCAAAAAAAAATAAAAAATAAAAACCAATTTCTCACACACAAACTTCACACAACAATTCCACTCCAAAATCCTTCAAAAACGTAAAAATAATAATAACAATCCACAGTTTCCATCATCAAAATAAAACCTTAATAATAAAAAGAAAATCCACCACTTATAAAGACTCATTGGTTTGGGTCTCAGGTCCAACAAATTGATGATTCTTCACTACCCGGCGTTCAGGAATAGCAGGACCAGCATGAGGAGCAGGCCACCAAGGACTCAAGATCTCAAGCTTCTTGAACAATCGAGAAACAGTCTCGGTAGGTTGGGCACCAACACCTATCCAGTACTTGGCCCGCAAAACATCAAGGTGGATTTCCTTGACTGGGAGTTCACCACGCTTGTGCTGTTCTTCGGTCAAAGGAGACGGAATAGGGTTATACGTGCCAATGACTTCGATGGGAAGTTTGTTGCGACCCGTTCTAAACGAAAACAAATATCATGTATGGTCAATATTGCGACAATAGATCAATAACGATGGTAATAGCCATTTCCTGAGTACAGATTAAAAATGAATTGGACATACTTTGCTTGAGCAACAACAATATTATAAAGCGGAGAAAACTTTCTGCCAAATCTGGCGAGTCTTATTCTAACTGATCCCTTCATTATGCTGCTTGTTGTGGATATAAATATATATATGATATAAATGTATGCAGAAAATAAGATTTTTTTTCAAAAGGTGGTTTTGATTTGACAAAATAAAAAAGTGTATATATGCGAGGGTTAGGGCCGAAAAGAAGCGTTGAGGCTCTTTTTAGAAATTTGGTAAAATATAAGTCATGTGATACATTGAGAAACATTAATGAATGTCACGTTTTGATAAGACGCTGGTTTACATTTCTTTACAAAAAATGAATAGGCATATTCTTTTGTTTATGATTCGATATAGGCTATGTATCTGAATCAAAGATGAAGCTGTCTTCCGTAAGAATGTCGTCTACATTATTGTCATTATTATCGCTAAACCGGACATCATTGTTATGCCCCAAAGTTCCACAATTGTTGATCAACTTGTGATATTCTTCTCTCAGAGCTTTTTCTTTCCTGTTGCCTTTTTGATCAATTTCCTGTTCTCTTTTCATGTCCTTTGGTTTTTCGTTTTTTTGGTCGTGACGACAATTTTCCATATTCCGCAAGCCGAAATCATCATCCATTTTGGTATTATTCATGGAACCCGACTTTTTTCTCTCTTTGTTTTGTAATAGACATTTATGTTCATCATTCCGTGATTGTTTATCAAACTGTAGCCGAGTATTAGAACTTTTAGGTATCACGAAATCAGTCAACCCAGAAGGTTGACAAGTTTTGGTTTTCGGTGACGTAAATTGGGCAGTATTTGTAAATGGAACCTTTTCTGTAGAGTCAGTATGATAATATGTATGCAGATGAATATCGCCAGCAAAAGAGTTATCCAAATAAATGCTATTTTGTAAATTGTATCGATTATTGGGATCGTAGGTGATTAAAGGACTTGCAGGAGGTGTGACAATATCAGAATCGGAATCAGAATAAATATCGGGATCAAATATTGAATTCGACTCATGTTTTTCGAAACTCTTGTTTTTATTTACCCTTTTCTGTTTAGGAGTTTTAGTGAATCCATTGCCGTCACTTTCAAAATCAGTACATTCTGGTTGACTCGGATCATCAGATGTTGGATCATCAGTTTCTGAATCACCAGAACTGCATGGACATTTTCGTCTTCTCTGCCTTCTTCTTCTTTTGTCTTTATCACAAAAAGGGTATTTAAACTTTCCATTAAATCCACCTCCAACACCGATATCAATTGATCCATCTTTGTGTCGTGAAAGCCCACCTCCAAAACCTCCACCAACATCGATATCTTTGTTGTTGTCGTAGCTCGTGATGCTTCTATGGTTTTGAATAGTTTCATGGTTTTTGGTACTTTCGTGTTTGCTGTTTCTTGGAAATTGAGATTGCGAAAATTTGGGTATTTTTGAACCAGAAAAGGTTGATGAATCAAAATTGCTGTTTTTGTTTTTGCCATCATAATTATTATCAAAAGTATTTGTCACCGCGCCAGTTAGCGTTACTTGAACATTACAGCCATGCAATTTCGTAATTTTAAAATCCATCGTCGCTTTAGCAGTCACTGATTCATTTGGTTGCAAATCAAAAATATCGTCCTCAAGCTTTGTGTTGAACGTGTACTCGAAATCATAAGAATTGGACGAGTGTCGAGTCCATCGACTCCACTGGTTTCGATGTTTTTGTCGCTTTTGTTGGTTCCATTGAGTCTTTTGGCTTTTTTGACTGTGCGTTTTCTTCCCGTCATATCTATCAACAGACTTTCCACAAGATAAAGATAATTTGTTTTCTAAAGCCCAAATACGTACAGCCATCGAAAATGCGTCATACGGATCTTGTAAGCTGGAAACTATATCTTGACCAAATTCAGAATCATTCGTTTCTTGTATTGAATCAGGTGTAAATCTGTGTGTCTGTTAGTTTCTATTAAACGAATAATAAATAGAGATTTTCATAGACCTATCAGCAATTTGATAATCAATAAATCAAACAGTTTTACCAATAATAAAGTATGGCATACCCGTATTTACTCATTTTAAATATTGATTGTTATTTATCTTGGTTATCGTATTTAAAAACAATGATAAACCCCAAAATGAGCAGTTATTGGTTAAAATAATTTGATAGATGAAAACAAAAAAAGACTTTAGTTCATTATGGTTGGTGTCAGCATACGGCTGCTCGTCCATTTATTACTTTATTTGGCTTTTGAAATAAAAATTCACCATACATTGAAATAATCTTGACAAAACAAATTAATTAAAAATCTCAATCTATAAAATATCACTGGTAAACATAAAAAAAAACATCTAAAATTATAATCATAATAAAATACAAAGTAAAATAAAAAAACAAAAAATATATTTCATCCTCCTTAGATCTTCAAAGCCTTTCTCTTTTCAACCATGTACTCAAAGAAAGCAAATTGTCCGGGGTTGGCGCCCTTCTCGTAAATGAAGCGACCAGCCAAGTAACTGCCGAAAATGGCACGAAGATAGTTGCCAGGTACTCTAGTCAAAATAACATCCAAGCTGATAGCCTTTTGAAGCTGCTTGGGAAGAGCTTCAGACAAAATGGCGTTGCGGAATGCAACATCGTCCCAAAGTGTAGATGCACTGAGTTCTTCAGTCAAGTCATTGATAGCATAAGAAAGCTCGTCACTCAAAACAGAACGAGGCTTATGAGTCAATTCGCTTTCCTTCCAAAGAGCTTCAAACTCAAGTTTGGCATTTTCCTTGATAATGGTTTGGACTTCAGCAACGTATTCCTTGTAAAATTGAGGAACAGTTCCAGTCTTCTTGTCGACACACATATTCTTAAAGAATCCAGCGTCGTCAAATGCCAAAGAAGCAAGAACTTCAAGAGATGAAGAAGTAACACCACCCTTGTTGGTAGAAGCATCCTTGAAAACAATGGCGCCAGCCTTTTCAAGTCTCAACTTGGCACCCTGAGTAATAAACAAATTGGCACCCTCAACAATGTATGGAATCAAAGACTGCTTATCATTACCCAAAAGTTGGTCAACATTGTTAATGTCAATAGCTTCGGGACGACCACCACAGGGAACAAACATCTCAACCTTGGAATCCTTGGCAGCACGCAAGTGATAAGTGTTACGGAAAGTAGTACCGTTTTGAACAATTTCGCCACTAGGAAGCTTAATGTCCTTGTCATCAACAGAAATCATATAACCACTCTTGCTGAGCTTGGAACGATCATATTCAGAAACCATGACACGCTCAGTTGCAAGCCTGTTAAGCTCGGCGCGGTCCAAACCATGAGGATCGTGCAAGACACCAGATCCATCAACAATGCTGACATACTTTTCATCAGACAACAAAATTTCATTGGAACCAAGATCGCCATCGGGACCACCAGTTTGCATCTTAGTGACTTGAGATTCATCAATCTTGAGTTTGCGGTAAATGCCTTTAACGAATTCACGAACAGACAAGGAAGTCATACCATACTTGTCGTGAGGAATACCACCAAGAGTGGGAGACTTACCAGTAAAGAATGACTTCCACCAAGGAGCACCTCTCTTCTTAGCATGAAGAGTGGCCCAATCAACCAAACCAGCAGTGTTCTCATCAGGACCCATAAAGAGAATTTCACGGTTCTTCAAAAGATCAACAATGGGCTCCTTAATACCGGGGGTAGTTCCAGGCAAAAGCAAATCGCAAAGAGAGTCGATATACTTTTGGAAAGCTTGAGTACCACGATCTTGCTGGTTATAATCCAACAAAATAACACCCTTAGAACCACCTTCAGGAATATCCTTGTTCTTACGCTGCTGAGTATTGGCAAGGTTGTAATTCTCATCAAAGAGTGATCTGGCATTGATAGAGTAAGATTCAGCGTTACGACTCTTGACAATACGAATACCACCACGAGCAACATCACGGAAACGAAGATGGAAACCACGGAATTCCTGGCCAACAACCAAAAACATACCAAACAATGGCTGAGGATATTCGCTCTTGGGCAAAAAGTCAGGGTTAAGACGGAAAGAAAGAGCAACCTTGGTAGGAATGTAAAAGTTGGTCTTGAGAACATGAGTGTTGAACTCAAGAATGGCTTCAAAAACAGTGACTTGATGCTCGTTGGCACATTCGCGACGAATCAAAGCCTTCAGCTCAGAAACAGGATAGATTTTGGCAGTCTGAATTCTCTGATAAGACAAGGTAGGAAGAAAGTCACTGCCTTCACCTCTAGATTGAATATAATGAACATTAGCAAACTGAAGATAAAGCTGACGAATCAAATCAACTTGAGAGTTCATAAGCTCATCAATGTAGGCACGTGTAAAGGTTTCTTGACGTAAGCGGCGCTTGAGGCTTTCAAGAACTTCCAAGTGAGCAGTGTTGTTAGAATCAAGAAGTTGGTCCAAGGTAGAGTATTCAGAACCAAGACGGTTAAGGAAATGAGTGACAAAAATAAAGGCGGAATGAGCATAAATAGCTTCTTGTAATGAAAGTTCACCCTTGGCAAAGAGAGTTTGGAACTTGTTCTGGGGAAGACAGTACAAAAGAGAAGCTTCCTTGGTGACTTGATGAATAGAGTGGTCAATGGCAGGGTACTTTTTAATCTTCTTGAGTTCTTCAAGAGTTGAAGCAGTTTGACGGAAAGAAGTTGGAACCAAGTAAATGGAAAGAACAGTGATACCATTAGAAAACTGTTCAACGTATTTTCTGGTAGAATGAAGACCATAGTAATGATAAAGATGAGAAAGAGCAGAAAAGTAACCAGGAGCAGTTTCTTGACGATAAGCAATAATGACACGACGCTCATCAGTACCATCAACAGCATAATGTTCAATAACAGGACCAGTTCTGCTGACAGCATGTGCAATGATATCTTGGTAAATTTTTTTTGTGTTATCAGAAGCCTTTTCGTAAAAAGCCTTGTCAGAAATTTTTGATAAATCGGTTTCGTTTTCAGACACATCAGTTTCGATAAAGTTACATTTGTAAACAAAGTAACATCTCATCTTTTCAGTTTCTTCGAGTTGTAAAGCTAAACTGGAAGCATCCTTGTTGACACCGTTAGTGGACTTTGTAGAGGTAGCAGAAGTATTGGTGGCACGGAATGTTTCAACACGGAAAGCAGATTTAGGATTAGAGCCATTGAGATACTTTTCATCAATTCGGGTCTCATAGTTAGGACCAGAAAGGTTGGAAAGACCAGGAGAAGAAGTGCCAATATAAATGGCATGGTTTTCAGATTCTCGATCAAGATGGATATCGAGCTTCTTATCATCACGAGCATAAGCGGCAATCTTTGCAGCATAAAGAGAGTGGATTTGGCTAACAATGTTTTCTACTGATTCGGTAGCAAAGTACATGTCATCAATACCAAGGTTGTTGTAAAACCACTAAAAATAGTGAGTTAGTAAATGTAAATGTAATCAATACATTAATGAAAAAAAAAAAAAAAACACCAATACATACGCTTGTTTCGTACTCAATCAAAGTTTCAGGAATAAAGCCTTGTCGATCGATTTCGTCCATAACTATAGAAAAAAAAAGTTAGTATCGAATCAATTACCAAAGTGTTTATAGCATATCAGCCTTAGAAGCAAGAAGAAAAGCACATACCAGCATCAAGTTGAGCATCTTTACCAGCAAACGGAGTTGAATTATAACCAGAGGTAGAATCAGTAATTACATGAGAACTTGGAAGTTTTCCAGGAACAGCAAGAGTTGGACCAGAGTTTGTCATTGTGGCAAGTGGGCTTTTAACAGACATAATTGTGTGATATATGTGTATGTGTAAAAGTGGATGGTATTATAAAAAATGATACCAAAAAAAAAGAGATATGAATTAACAAACAAAAGAGTTTGAATGATATTAGAATTGAATTGGAATGTTGATTAGATAGCAGAGAGAATAGAATACCAACAAGAAGAAAACCAAGGCTATTTATAAAAGGACTTAGAAATGCTGAAAACAAATCCATGAGATTGTGATGAACGAGGTGAGTTTAGGTGCGTAACGGTTAATGAACGGCTTAAACATATCGTTACATTTTGATGTAAACAAACTTTTACACAAACTCCGGAGTTTTACGCAAACAGCATATTTTACACTGAGCAAGACTGGGCATTGAATTTTTACGCTGCCCCTCTTATCGGGAGTTTGCACAGGATCATGTGATGTAGAGGGGTCTGTGTACGCCACTTTGGCGGCAATTTGACTCTGGACTTGATTTTGAGGAACTCACCAAACCAGGTCTGTGAGGAGCATCCAGCGATTCCACGATAAACAGCCTCAATTCTAGTGACAAATTCCTCATTACAAAGATACTGGCAACGCCAATACGTTTCTTATTTAGCCATTCTATGTAAAAATTTTAACAAAAAAAACACCAATCTTCTTGATATTTCGATAGACACATACACAGCCTACCAAAACAACTATTTTAATACTATCATGATATTTCACACCTGTTTTTAAACAATAGATCAAAGTTGACTCTATATCAGCCAATCAAACAAGGGTATTCCAAAACAATAACTCGTACAAAAAAGATTGTAAAATCTCTCGTAATTGAAGCCAAAAAAAGTCCTATTCATCAATTAAAAAAAGAAATAAATAAAAAAACACTAGTCTTTACGTATATTGAATTTGTAAATTGAAAAAAAACCCCATTTTGTCGCCAAAAAATAAAGAAAAGACAAAAATAACTATGGCTCATACTTCATAGGTTAGGGTATTCAGCACTTTTGATAAGATTGCAGGAAAATTTTTCATTCTTCGTTATCACTCTCGTCAACACCAAAGATAAGAAAAGACGTTGAAAAATTTTTTTCATCGATATTTTTATTTTACAGAGATACGGTTTAAATTTAGTCAGGCTTGTTTTAACATGTTTTTTTGTGGTGTATGTATGAATACATATGTTTATATATTTATTTACATTTAAATTAGACATTACTTATTTTCATGTAGAACATGAAATAGATGGCTTGTGATAATGGTACTTGAAAAATAAATTACCTGATCTAATACTTTTGTCTGACGATATCGATACAAATATGGTCAAACTATCGCGCAAAACTCAGATTCAAGATTTCAAAAGAGTTGCCCAAAAAAACAAAACAATAATAGCAATATCAACGAATGAAAAAATAAAACAAGAATTTTCATTCGACTGCATCTATAGATAAGCTCAATTCCTCTTGGGTTTGGTCTTTTTTCTTGCGAGCCTTTTATTCATTTACATATTTATCGTGTAATCATTATCGTGGTTGTCTTTTGAGTCGTTTAGATATCACAAATGTATTCATTATTGGATATTCAGAACGTTGAAAATGATTAAAAATAGTGAAGGAAAAGATAATAATAAAAAAAAAAGATTTTGATAGAAAACAGGTTTGATTGTAGTGTTAAAGAAAGCTCGTTTGTGAATGAAATATTTCAAGAAAATGTAATAGCCAGTTGTTCATATCGTATCTTTTTCTTGAATTAGATTTCGATACAGAGAAACTAAACGGTGTACTAAACTAAGAATCATTGTATCTAACATACAAGGTTCATATTAATTGCGCTTTCAAACCGTTACGCGGCTGAACATACATATATATATTTTTAACCACTTTTTACACCACCAACAAAAAAATTAGTGTAAAAAAAAGCATTTACATAAGATAAAAGTTACATGGGTTTACATATAATTTCACATATAAATATTGTATTCAAATATATATATTCCATACCCAAATTACAACACAACACTGGTGTACATCTCAACTGCTGTCTCTCACTCGTTTTCCTGTCAAATACAACAAAGATATAAAGATACGCGCACCAGCCTAAATCAGTATCACGTGAGCTCTAATTTAAGCGCTTTCCAAAACTCGTAAAATAGCCGCTCGAGCATCCACCACATTGCAAATACTCTTGTCGAATTCAGCTCGACCAATATAAAAACAACACCAACAATATTAAGACTATTACGAAAAGACATATCATAACCCAGATTGGTGATTGGTTGCTTTTGGTTTTCGTCATTATTATTGTATATGAGTTTGTTTTGTTTTCTTCAGTGGACTCTTGCTCTTCAAATCAAAAGGAAAAATAAACAACTTTGCAAAATGGCAAATGACTGTAAAATTTTAAATGGGTTGAGTAAAAAAACACACACAAAACAAGAAGCAAGAGATGAGCATCAGATCCTATTTTTCCAGGTAGTTTTTTTGGTTGAAAAATGAAAAACTATGCTGAAACTTTTTTTTAGTTAACAAAGTCACTTGAAAAGGAGGGGCAAAAGGATACAAAAATAAACCACTTATGTTTGTTTTTTTTTTACCCCAGCTTTTTTCCCCGTTGGAAATGGATACCGATGCGTTTATGTCAATTCAAACGAAATTTGTGACTCAATTGATGCTATGAATTGCTGTGTATATGTTTTAGACTATTCGGCATTTTCAATTTAAAATAGCACTTACAAATAACTTTCTAGAATTGCATCCGACAGTTAGTAATAGTCAAGATCTATAAGCCACCCACCCACAAATTGTCATTTGTTTTGGTCATGTTACTACCATAATTCTTGTCCAAAAATAAGGATACAAGCCTTTAACTACAATTACAGTAAACTAAACGGTTGAAAGATTTTATTTTAACTATTCACAATAAAACAAGAGCCCCGATTTCAATAGTGATTACAAATAATACACAAGGCTTGCCGAGTATTCCCATCTGTCATACAAATTCACATCAAACAGGCATTTATACTTTATTGTGTATAAAAAGGAAATGTAGTCAAATATTACCAGTTTTTTTTTTGTTTCTTTTTTGTTTCTTTTCGTTTTTTGACTGATGGAATAAATAAGATCCACAATTTTGAATGTGTGAATTGTTCACTTAAACTGATGTACGGCTGTGCTGTTGCATACATCGTTGACAGAATTTGTCAAATAACGTTCCTTAATTAAAAATAATTGATCAAATATCATTTGTTTTTGTTAAATTGAAAACTTTGAAAAAAAACAAATTTCTTTGTAAAGTATGATAAAATGAATGCATCGGTACAAATATTGTCAATTGTTATTGCAAAACCTTGACTAACTAAATTTTCAAGTTAACTAGAGATAGTACGGCTAACTAACTTTGTTTCTAGTATTAATGTACCAATCGCTTAAACTAGGCAATTGGCCAAAAAAGTTTTTATCTTGTTGCCTTGAAAGTTATTTAGTAACTGTTTTTTATTTCCATAAACAATATTGAGCTTATAATCGTTTTATCAATTTACTGTTATTAAATAAACGAGAAATGTGTATTGGTAATGTTTTGCTTGATTTTCAGCTATTTAGCTGACAAAAAGCCAGTTTCTGAAGCTATTAATCAGAAAAATGCTAAACAATGAGTTAGTAATTATTAGCTGAATGGATGGATCATAGTACTTGATAATTACTTCAATTGCTACAATGAAGACTTCAATTTATCTAAACGTTATCTACCAACAATTTATATTTTTCAGCAGGTCAATATAAGATATCATATTGTGAGCCATACCTCAAGCTTATTGAACAATACTGAATACATGTCTATTAAGTAGCCTGCTCAGTCATTTAACTACATTGACAACAATATTTTAAAAATCATGCATACAAGTAGCTACAAAAAAAAAGTTATTCCAATAGATAGTAATGAATTTGAAACCGTGAAATATAAGCTTATTTGATTTGTTAAAAAATAAATACAAGACAATAAGTACTAACTACCTACTCTCTACAGACGTACTGTTCATGATTGCGCATTTGGTATTTTTTAATCAAAGATATCATCAAGTATTTGTTTTAAAATTGATCGAATTGAAAACGACAAAATCAAGCAGTCGTGGGTAAAATAACATTTTCTCTTTCAAATAACTTTGAGTATCAATTGTGATGACCTTTGTAAATCTCTAATACTATTCAATCACAGTATTTCACTCTCACAAACAATATTAAAGTTATGATTTTTCATTTACAAATAGCAACCATTTCGATCCCGTTTTTCTAAATGAAAAAGTGCCTGCAAAAAGAAATGACGCAATATCACTAAATAAAAGGCAAAAACATGATTGAACATGAGCCTCTATTTATGTAATGCAGGAAATACAACGTCAAAGGATCTGGATCTAGCCGAAATCGATAGAAATAATATATGAATTCTTGATTATTATTCTCATTTATCGCAACCAATGATCATGGTTGTATTCGTCTTTCTAATCTTGAGTTGTTTTTTCAGCAAGTGTTAACAAAGCGTGGGGTGATTTGGTCTGTGGGGGTCACTTTGGTTTACTATTTTTTTTTCAGAACCCTTTGATTGAATATAAATATCTACCTCTTTTCCTGTTTTAAAAAAACGTGTTTATTTGTTTTTCATCAATCAAACTATACTATACTATTCACATATACCAAAAACAATAATCAAAAATATTTATATCCAATTCAATAACAAATAATGACTTCATTAAAGCCTCCTCATTATTTCAGTGACCCCGCAAAAGTCATTTCCATGAAGGATCTTGAGACAGTTGCAATGCCTCGCGCTGCTAAGATGGTTCGTGAATACTGGGAAAGTGGAGCCAGTGATGAACAAACCTTGGAAGATAACATTCTTGCCTTTGACCAATACAGAATCAGAACAAAGGTTCTTGTTGATGTTTCCAAGATTGATCTCAAACCCAAAAAGATTTTTGGTAAGCAATACTCTGTGCCAATTGGTATTGCTCCTGCTGCCTTTCACCGCTTAGCTACCGACGAAGGTGAAGTTGCAACTGCTAGAGCTGCAAAGGCTCATAACTGGCCTATGGGTCTTTCTTCATATTCCACTAGAACTCTTGAAGATGTCAAGGAAGCTGGTGGAGATAATGTTGCTTTCCTCCAACTTTATATCTTTCAAAATAGAGAAACGAGCGAAAAGCTTGTCAGAAGAGCCGAGAAGGCTGGTTACAAGGCAATTGCTTTAACTGTTGACACCCCTGCAATTGGTATGAGACCTGCTAATATGTACAACAACTTTCAATTGCCTCCTCACTTGTCTTTGGCCAACTTTGAAGAAGGTGTTGACAACCCAATCAACCCTTCACCCTATGAAAAAAAGTCCGAGGAAGACGATGACAAGAAGGAAGAAATCAAAAGTAACACTTTGGATCCATCTTTGAACTGGAGGGAAACGATTCCATGGCTCAGATCCATCACCAAACTTGAGATTTGGCTCAAGGGTATTGCTACTAGCGAAGATGCCGAGGAAGCCATCAAGGCTGGCGTTGATGGTATCTGGGTTTCAAATCATGGTGGCAGACAATTGGACTCTACTTTGGCCACCATCGACTCTCTTCCTGAAGTCGTTGAGACTGTCAGAGGCAGAATTCCTGTTCATGTTGATGGCGGTATCCGTCGTGGTGGTGATGTGTTTAAGATGCTTGCACTTGGTGCCGACTTTGTGTGGGTTGGCCGTCCCGTTCTTTATGGCTTATTATATGATGGTCAAAAAGGTGTTGAATTGATGGAATCTATTTTGGAAAAAGAACTTAAATTTACCATGATGATGGCTGGTACGGCTAGCATAGATGAGATTGACAAGTCTAGATTGGCTCGTAAGGGTCCTAGATATGAAAAGTTGTAAATGAACTTGTTTTTGCGACTATCTATTCTATTTAGGTAAATGTATTTTATGAATTGCTTTTTTTAAACATTACTTTTCAACCAAATCTCGAAATTGATATAATTAATTGCCCAAACCCAGTCGGATATTATTGGCTTGTTGCAAATTTAATAATGATCTGCAGATTTAGGATACACTAATGCCAACTAACCCAGTTTAGTTTAACTGTTGTATATGTTTAATAGAAATTCAACAGAGACTCAACTCGGATACAAGCATACGAACTAATGATACGTCAAACACAAATTCAATGTTCGGCGATATCCTAAACTTTTCATTAATCAAGAGTGGAAAAAACGAGTACAGAGTGTATTAGAAAAAGGGAATTGAAACCATGTTGTTCAAGTCAGGCCATTTTTCGTTTTATTCATTTTATTTGTTTTCTATGATAAAACCATTGTTGAATGGTTCAATCGTGAGTGGTCGAAATTGATTGAATTCCTTTTCAACACTTCTCTTGAAAAAAAAAACATATGTTAACCTTTATTTTTGTTCTAAAACTTGATTGAATAACTTTTGGTCCATTAACGACATTCCAAACCACAAAAAAGGATTTTTTTTTTTTTTTTTTTTTTTTTT
>JAJLVH010000179.1:0-13929 GCA_030570155.1 Magnusiomyces magnusii
AAATATATATCACTCCTCCCATAAACATAAAAATTCATTTTTATCATATTTATTATTATTATTTTTGATTGCGTGAACCTTTTTATATTTACTGTATCACCATTTGATTCTGTTATATATAATAATATCAATTCCTTCAATATTTTTTCATTATATTGAATCTAAGAGTTTTTTTTTGAAATTTTTTAACTTTCATCTCAAGCACATTCATTTATTTATTTTTCATCCAAATAATGGCACCTCCAGCTCTTCAAATTCGTGTTCCAAACACAGATGTACCCAAGTTTTTTGAATCATCATGTTCAAGTCCAACAACTCCAGTTTCATATAACCATTTCCATTTCGATGACATTCAGCCAAAACCACAACCACAAGTTGTGCCACAAAATGTTGCACCAAAAGCACCTACCACTTCTGATAAAGTTGGGTGTATTCTTAATAGCACTTACTATCTTGCTAAAGTTCTTGGATCTGGCGCATGTGGCACTGTTTACTATGCCAAAAGTTTGGTCGATGGCCGAGAAGTTGCAATAAAAACTATGCTTAAACCAGCAGCTGGGTTTAATATGGGTACACCTTTACTTTCGAAAAAGGAAGACCAAAACTCAAGCAGCATGCCAAAACCATCACGCAACAGATGGAAATCTTCTGATGGCAATGCTTTCCGGCAACGGAATATTGATGCGTCACCTATTTATTTCTCCAGACATGAATTGGAACGGTTTCAGTACCAACAAATGAAAACAGGCTCTGATGCAGTCGTCAAGGCTATAAATACCAACAAAGCTCTCTTCAATGAGGTTAGTCTTCATTCTTCAGTTCAAAATCATTCTGGGATTTTACCCATAATAGAGGTTTTGGACTCTCGTGATTATCTCTTTGTCGTACTAGAATACTGCCCATTAGGCGATCTTTTTACTGCAATCACCGAACGCAACTGGTACGTGGGAGACGATGAATACGTCAAAATCATGTTTACTCAGCTTTTGGATGCTGTTGAATACTGTCATAACAATGGTGTTTATCATTGTGATCTTAAACCTGAAAACATTATGGTCATTGATCAAGGACGGAAGGTCAAGATTGCTGATTTTGGTCTTGCTTCTAAAAACCCAATTTGTACAGTTTTTGGGCGAGGTTCTTCATATTACATGGCTCCAGAAACCATTCCGGAAAATGTTATTTATCGCCAAGTTAACAAACCAAGCGAAAAAGATGATAGCAAAAATCTTAAAGATGACAAGTTACTGGACGTGCAGATTAAGGCAGATTTAGAACACCGCAAACGTTATCACAACCAGCGCCGATCAAAGCGCCCTTTACAAAGCAAGGGATATCCTCGGTCCGCAAGTGACATATGGGCTTTGGGAGTTATTTTATTAAATTTGATTTTTGGTCGCAATCCATGGAAAAAGGCATCATTGGTAGAAGATCCAGCTTATCGAGATTACAGCAGTAATCCGGAAACATTGAAAGGTGTGTTGCCAGTATCACATGAACTCAATCAAATCATGGCGCAAATATTTCATTCAAATCCATACAAGCGAATCAAAATACCAGAGTTACGAGTGTTGATTAATAGATGTGCTCGTCTTACTAACCCAACTGCCGAATTTCCTTGGTTTAAACCTTACAAGCATAGAGGAAGAAAGAAATGCACTAACGATGTTGAGAACAGTAGTGCTAATACCCAAAAAGCTTCTGCTCCATCTAAAAATGTTGTTCAACCAGCCATGAAAATTCAACATGTTCAACAAGTTCCAGCAGTTCCCAATGTTTATCATGTTCCAGAAATTCAAAATGTCCAGCAACCTCAAGCTATTCAATCAATTCCAAAAGTTTGTCATTCTCAAGCACCAATTCAAACTCCTGCTTCGATCAAACAACAGATTCCACCATCTCAAATCTATTACTACCATGATTCTGCTACAAAGTGGCATAACACTGTTGAAAATTCTAAAAATTCATACAAATTCAAACACATTGAAAACAGTAATCAAAGATTTGTTCCAGACAAAACCACCAGAGTTACATATTTCAACCCCGTTACAAAACCTTTAGCAAATCCAGCAGTAGTGTCAACGTGTGTTCCTCCCAACTCTATTTCTGGAGAAAAGCATGGTAACGTGTACGTCTATGATTCTGTTCGTGAGGTTTCAAGCGCTATTTCTGAAGATGAATTCAATAGCAGTAGAAGCAATTACAGCAGTAGAACTGACGCTAGTCAACAAAAATCATCAACACCTACTACCCCTGATACTATTGACAGTGTTGAGGAAAGTGCAGGTATTGCAGGAAAAGTCTTTGATCATCACAATAGTGACAGAGTACTCGTTTCTGTTCATGGTAACTCTTCTTCCTCTTTTGAGGTTGATTATACTGGTATTGGAATTGCTATCATTCCTGCTATTAGTGGAGCAAATACAAATGTATCTAATAGATACCAAGTCAATCCCAAAACACAATCGTTAATTAAGCAACACGATACCAGTAAGCAGCTGGGAGATTACAATGTATTGCAAGAAGATTTTCATATGAAAAAAATCCAGCAAAATCGAGCTTGCGCAGGCGCAACCAATTCTTTCATTGATGCTCATGCCATTCCTTCAAATCCAACAAACAATGCTTTTGACTTTAAGTCTGATGCTAATGTAAATACTTATTCGCCTCCAATGCCAATTTTTCATCCAAGCATCAATATTCCTGGCCAGTCTTGCAACAAAACCACTATAACCAGCAAGATTAATGGTGCTATCCCAAACATTTTTGGGTTTAATTATGATAATGCTTATGATGCTAGTAAAACCAACCCATTTATGCAACCTTTTGACCAAAATAGTTCAGTGTTGAATAATCATCGTGCTGCTGCTTCTATTACCAAATCCCAGTTTAATACCTCACTTCAGTCACCCAGTACAATTCGTTTAAACACTAAGCCACATACACCAACTGTCAAAAGTCCTGAAAGATTTCCTAGTCACATATCCAACACACCTGGTTATACTTACAACACTAGTACTGGAAGCCAAAAAAGCTCTCCAAAAACAGATTTTACTGGGTTTGATGCCCCTCAACAGTTTGTTCGTGAAAGCAACAACAGTGGTCGGAAACGTAAAGTTTATGAAGATGGGGGTACTGTTAAAGATTCCAGTGTCAAAGAGATTCAAGCTGATTCCAAGACTGTTAGCAGAAACAGTAGTTTATGTGATGTTAATATGACTACAGCTTCATCAAACTCTACACAACTTGATTTTCAAACCAATCAGCACGTTATGCTTCAGTTTCCTGGTGTCAAAACTCCATTCTCCGGTTCTGGTTTTTCGTCTGCTTATCAATCTGCATCCAGCTCTAGTTCAGCACTGACTGATTCTATCCAAAATATGGCTGTTATCTCTAATGGAGGTAGTGCAGCAGCAAACGCAGCAATTACTACAGCTGCCAGTGCTGCAACTTTTCATCGTAAAATGGAACAACTTTATAACAATACCAATTTTGATTCAATGAGTCGCAGAGGCAGCCATGATAGTGGCATTAGCATTTTTGGCAACAATCATGGAAGTAGCAGTAGCGGCAGCAGTTATGATAGCATCAGCAGTTTGGATAGCATGAAAAGTATCAACAGCATTGCGTCCAATATAAACACTTCACCTTTACTAAACAATGGCGGTGTTAGTAATGTTGGAGTTTCAAACAAGGGAATTGGACAAACTTCAATGCATCGAGAGCAGTACGGAAATGGAACAAACAATATCAACCAGTTTTGTGGCGTTAGTGGGCTTATGAATTATAGTTTTTTTCATGGTGCTGGTGCTCATGGAGCAGCTTATATTCAACCTAATAATGGAATCGTCAACAGTAATATCGTAGCTCCCGCTGATATTGACAATCAAGGGTACACAGTATATGGGTCTGGAAGTTTTAAAAGATTTCGCAGCAAAAGTTTTTCATCAGCTTAATGTTTCATTTATTTCTTTTTTGTTTTTTGTTTTTTGTTTTTTGTTTTTTAATTATTAATCCAATCACTATTGTCGTTTTATATTTTTATGTTTAAATTTGTTTACAATCGTTATTTTGAAAAAAATAAATAAATAAATCAAACTATTGAGTTGTCAAAATTACAAATGTTAACTATATATACACAACAGTCTTTGCAATTATGTACTGGTTAAAAAGCAAGTTTTTTTTTTGAAATTTGAAGTTACACAGAATACTGTCTGTATTTGCTATTTGAAAAATACTCTTGGCTAAAAACGTAATTCTTTCTATTCACAAATTTCGCTTTATGGGGTGCTAGCTATAGCTAGAACTTATGGATAATAAGGTCAATCTATAACAAGAATAAACTATGACATTTTTTCAACTCTACAATATCGAAAATTTACTGGTGGTGAAGAGGTAGAAACAGTCTTGTTGAGAGACACTTGATAACTGTTGATTAGAGAAAAAGTGTAGGTAAAGCTTTTATGTGGCTACCAGGTTGAATAAAATTATGTGATTAGCCAAGTTACTCTGTGTAGTCCAACTAGACAGACCCTTGATAGAATACCTTGATCCATAGCCAATCTTGGCTGACAGAACCATATTATAGAAATGACAACTTGTTGTCCATGATGCAAGTTTTCGTTTCACTTTATATCTTATTGCAGGTAAAAGAGTGGTTCAAACTTTGTGCTCGACTGAACTGGCTAATTCCATTCTTGGAAATTTGATAATTGTCGGTTATTTGAAAACCGTTGTATTAAAATATATATTTATTACATCTTTTGAGCTGAATAGATATTCAGTAGCTTCTGTACTCATCATTTTTGAAAGATTGTTGTTCACTTTGTCGACAGTTTATCTTAAACTTAGATATTCAAATCCAAACAGTGGTTAATTACTTTGATCAACATACTATTTTGTTTGGTCGATTTAGACTTTGGATTTGATAATATGAATGTATAAATAATTGGCTTTAACGAATTAACAAAAAAATAAAATAAATTATAAAATCATGATTTTAAAAAACAAAAATAAAACAGATAATTGACAAGGTAAAATAACTTTTTAAAATAGATTGAAAATAAAAAATTATGCTGAAGAAATCAAGGTGTATGCCAAGTTGGTATCATAACGTTCGACAGTAAATTTCAACGCAATGAGATACAATTCATTAGCAATTTCAGGTCCATCGGGTTTCGTTTGTCTTAAATTGTCCCACTCTTTTCGTCCGAGATACCAAACCACAGCATCAGTTTCAGCAGTAACTCTAGCTGATCTAGTAGATGATGCGAAAAATGGAAGCTCACCACAAGTAGTTCCTGCTGCAATTGATTCACTCAAATTACCTTGCTTGCTCTCATGATCTACACGAAGAATACCAGACTCAACGACATAAAAGCAACGAGCTTCTGTACCAATATCAAACAGAATTTGACCGGCTTGGAACTTGACGCGCTTAAAGTGAGGAGCAACCTTGTGCCAAAAGTCTTCACGTTTGGTAGTAACACCGTTAAAAGTTTTCAACAAAAGAGGAAGAGGCTGACGGAAGTTTTGCCAACGAGAGCGTGATTCAAGAAGTTCAGGGTCACTACGAACAGCAGAATCAGCAGCTTTTTGGATAAATGAGATACGGGGAGAACCGACAACATGATTATTAAATGGGGTCTTTTGCGTAGCATTACTGGAAGACGGAATTTGTCGTAAGGCAGATGATGACGAAGAAGAAGGTTCTGGAGTTTCCATAATTTCCATAATCTTTGCAAAATAATCTCTCAAAAATCGGTTCTCGCACCATTCCAAACCTGAGTTCAAGTTAGGGAACAAACGAATAAAATCCAAAGAGTGATCATCAACGTCAGCATTTTCAAAATGGGGCAAAGATTGAGGTAAAGTAGAAGTCGCCTGTTGGGTATTGTCAGAAGAGTCAGATTCATTGGTCATGGCAGCAATTTGGGATTCATCCATATCTTCAAATGCAATGCTTGCAGAAGCTGGTGCACCTTTTGCACTGACAATACTATCATAATAACTCTTGGTAATCATTCCATTGGCAGCAAACATAGTTTGCACATATTCTTCATCTGGGGCAACAATAAGCATAAAAATGCCCATTTGATCAAGTTTTCTTTTAATGTTGTAAAAGCCTTTCATAGCTGAAAAATCCAAGTCAGTAAGGTTGGTCATGTCTAATACAAGGTATTTGATAGGTTGAACTCTAAACTGCTCATCATCAATTAAGTGTCGGACGTGGGTTTCAATTTCGTTGATAGTACCGAAAAAGACAGAGCCAGCAAGCTTCATAACATAAATCTGGTCACCGACATGGAACAAATATTTTTGGATATTGGCATTACGGCGAACTGTAGAACGAGCAACAGCACCTGTGAATGTAGCCCGAATGACAGAAACAGAAGAAAGTCTGACAGTAAAGAAACCACAAGCAAGAATGATACCAAAAACAATACCCCAAACAAAGTCATAGATACCCATGACAGCAACAATGGAGAAAATGGTAAGGTATTCAAATTTGTTTGCGACACGGAAGGTATCCCACAAAGATTCCTTAAGAAGATCATAAGCAAGTAAGTAAATGAGAGCGGCGACAACAGGAACAGGAATATAACCAACAACAACGGGACCAATCATCATAACAGCCATAGTAGCAAGAGCCAACATGACACCAGCCAAACGACTGTCTGCACCAGTTTTCATGACGAATACACTGTTTGTGTAAACGAGGTAGTTTTGAATAGATCCAACAAGACCAGACAAAGAGTTACTGAAACCGTGGGCAATGAGTTCTCTGTTAAGATCGATATCATCAATCTTGCAAGCAGCTGACAAAGCAGGAACGTTGATGGGAACATGAAGAATTCCGAAAAAGGTGAGGGCAAGCATAGTAGGAACAGTTTTCAAAAGAGCAACCACATCGACGGCCTTGAAGTCAAACAAAGTGTAGAAATACCACCAAGGCTCGTCACGGTTTTTAGGGCCGTCAAACAACCAGCCATCATCTCTAGCTTGTTGGAGTGAATATCCTGGAATGACCCAAAGAATGAAATGAATAGCAAAAAAGACGGCAACGAAATAGAAAGGAACAACGTAAGGGCCATTGTTATAATGCAAAACAAAAACCAAAACGCCAGCCAAAACTAAAGGTGTCATCCATTGAACCAAAACATCAGGTTCAAGCAAATATTTCAATGTCGCTAAAGTATAAGGAATATTTTCACCTAAACCACTAGAAACTCCCAAACCAGTGATGAACAAGAAATAGCCTACACCACCGATACATCCAACCAAAATGTGTCTTGGGAAAAAGCTGATCATATTGCCGATCTTTAAATAACCTAAAAGGAAAAACACAAGACCGGTGACAATAGAACTGACCGAAAAGGCAACCAAGGTAGTGGCCAAAATACTTTGAGGATTATCAGCACCGATTTCAGCTACAAGAGTACCAGCCATGATGTGGAAAAATGGAACAACCTCAATCATTTCAGAACCCACGGCAACTGGAAACCGGGATAAACCAAGAGAAAAACACAATTGTGAAATAATACACGAAACGTAGAAAATTGAGAGACCAGATGGGCCCAAGCTGGAAAAAACGGGTATCGAGGTTGGAAACAAAATCAAACCATATGACAAACCATCAAGAATGTTGAGTAAAGTTCCCAAAAAGACTGATGGCAAGTATGAAACTGGTCGCTTAACCACGTTTTCAAGCAATGATTGGGATGTCAAGTTTTCCTGAGCCCATACATTAATGCGTTTTTTCAAATTGCCTTCACTTCGAGGAATAGGACCAGAGAAGTCAGGATCGTTATCAGCGTTGTTTTGTCCAATACTTCCATAGCTAACATACTGACTTTCTAAATCAGACGTAAATCCATTATTGGCATTAGATAAAGATGATGGGACAGGTTCAACTTCCAGTAATGGAGTAGTTTGAGATGAAGATGGTGGAGAAAGCAAACTGCTACTGGTATTGTTTGTATCAGAAGAAACGGAGCTTTTAGTAGTGTTTGGTTTAGCTGCCTGTGTTTTGAAAAATCTAGCAGGACTTGAAATATTAAGAGGAGAGGAATCATTTTCATCAGTGACTGACGTAGAGGTTCCAGCATTGGACTCTTGTGAATTGACAGGTAAAGGCCCGTCTTTCAAAATATTAGATAATTGAGAAACTTTTTTATCATGACTTTTGACAAAAGAGGATTGAGAGTCTCTAGAGTCTAAAGATTGTGTGCTTTTGCTGTCGAAACCAGAAAAAACTGGTAAAGAAGCAGATGTAGGATCTAATCCGGAAGCATTAGGGGGTGCAAGACGATTAGCATTTTTGAATCGATTAAAAGAACCACGTCTGTATGGAAATGGGGTAGCATTTGATGCAGATGAACCCATTGATCCAGGCCTTAAATTGATTCCAGGTGAAAAAGTGTCATTTTCAGTTTGTTTTTCCGAATCAACAAAGCCATCTTCGAGAACAAATTCAGCCAAGTTGGCGGTTTCTTCACGGACTGAGGCAGCAGTAAGCGGATTATTGGTATTAGGGTCTAGCGATAAGAAAAATACAAGAATAAATGGTTAGTATATTTGTAATTGTATTTACGCATCCTTTGTAAAAAAAAAAAAGAAAATGAAAATATGGACATTTCCTCATAAAAGCCTTTGTTAATTCTCAACAAATGTATATATAAACCAAATACTTACGAGAAAATCCACGATTCCATGATTTTCCTAACAAGTCTGGATTATCAAACTGAGGATTATGATGAGGATGATGATGACTTGGAGATCCGACAGTGACGCCGGCATTGGCTGCTGCAAGCATTATAGCAGAGGAGTTGGCTCGCTTTCGAATCATATTAGAAGAAGCGACCTTTCGGAGCGAATTGTCTTCCATTTCAAATCGGGTATCTAACCAAACGGTATTCTTGATGTTTCAACAAATACAATTGAAAATGTTTCCAACTGTCGCTTGATTGAAGAAAAAAAAATTTTTTTAAAAAAACAGAAAGTCAAAACTAAGTTTGAAAACTTTTTATACAAAAAAAATAACAAAAATGAAGAAATAAATAAAATAAAAAAAAGTATTTGCAGCCCTAAAAGCAGCTAAACGCGGGTTTGTCAAGATTCCTTGTCGATAACAAAAGAAATGCATGATTTTCTTCTATTTACGGCTGGTCACCGCGCTACTCTTTTAGTACCTCAATCGCTTTTGTATGGCGTCGGTACAGCCACGGCTGTAATAGTAAATTTTTTTGTATTATTTACATTCACAAGCTTTTTTATTTCATTTTCAAAAAAATATACAATATGTATCTAGATATTCACATATGATAATGCTCATGCTGCTTTTACTTCGGTACTTCCGCTACCTATTGCAACCGGCTGGGCTACCGTTTTTGCTGTCGAAACATCTCCCCCTTGAGCACCTGTAACTGTACTACCACTGCTGCTGCCATCTTCACTCACACTGATATGGCCACCATTGCTTACATTGTTTCCACTAATTCGATCATACAAAAGTGTAAACATTCGCTCAATATCACCAAACTCTTTAGTAAATTTCAATTCATTAAACTTGTAGTTGGGGTTGCGCAAAAGTTCTGTAAATGTAATCACAAGGCCCCATGGATGAGGTCGGTTTGAAATTATACGCTCCAACAAGACACGAGTAATCAAATGGCAAATCGACTCTTTCTTGTCACCAAACATGGTGGTACCATATTTTCCAAAAAGCGAAAGGAACACGCAACTGCAAAAGTGGGTGTGCCTGTTAGGATATCTCAACTGGTTAGCCATGGCCTCACAGAAAAAGTATTGTCCCTCAACATTCAGTTGCAATAACAGATTAGACAAAAGGCTTAAATGTGCAGACTCTCGGCTAAACTGAGGTGGAGAATCAGCTTCAAGTGGCTTTTTGCAAGCATCTATCACAATATAAAGTACAAGTGCGTTGATCACTGCCGAATCCATAGTAACTGTGCTAAATCCAATACCTGACTCGCCTCGGGGCTTGGCAAGAACAAGTCCGGATATAATACCCTTTACAATTGCTGGATTGGGCGATTCAAGATACTTATCAACAAGACTCTTCAATCCGTATGTAGCCAAGTCTTCAGCAGGATCTTCAGCGATAGGTGGGTTTTCCCGGATTTCCACAAGTCGGTCAACCTTCAACCCTTGAGCAAGTGGATTAGGGAGCTGCATAGACTGAGGGAATGTAGACAAAACAAGATTACGAAGCTGTACAAAGCTTGAAGACATGTTCTTCAAAAGTGTCCAATGATGCTCCAAAACAAATTCGGGAAAGTCATTGACAATTGCAAAAAAGATCTTCAAGGTTCCCTTGTAAATAGAAGCAATGGATTGTGGAAATTCTTTGCCTTGGGCATACAAGCTTTGGAATCTCAAAAGAGCAGTAAGAAGCTTAATGATAGGTTCCCAGCCCTTCTTGTCAGGGAATGAAAGTAAAGTTGGCATAAAATATCTGCTGGAAATAAGTGACATCCAGCAAAAGGTGAACCCAGGAACAGCAATTGGTTGCAAAATTTGAAAGGTTTCGGCAAGTGCAAGATATACACTTTCGATTCCCTCGTCTTCAGCAAAAACATCATGCAAACCAGCCAAGAAAACATTAATCAATCTAAAGTATGGCTTTGACGAAAATTTGTCACCCTTTTCTTCGTGATCGTTGCAAATCATAAGAGTGACAACACCAAATAAATTTTTAATGTATGCGACTCTCTTTTCATTTTCCATACCCTTACTGTTTTTAATAATTTCTGTCAAAAGACGTGACAAAGAATCAACAATAGCATAAGGCTGGACAGGAACATTCATGTTTGAAAGTGTAGGGTGCTGTGGTTGTGTAGCAATGCTGCGACTGTATTCTTTGATTGATGTAGTGATAGCAGTTCTAAGAAGTAATGTGACCAGGGAATCATCAGAAAGAATATTGTGTTTAGATAACTGATAAATAAAAGAATCCAAAAACTTTTGCTGGGCTCCAGGACGGTCCACAAGGTGAACCCATTCGGCAAAAATGTGATTCATTTGCTTAGTCAAAGGAGCTTCGACACCATCAACAGTCAAAGTGTGTTTTTTGAGCTTTTCCAAAAGCTCAACAACATGCTTGTTGGAAGACAAAGGTTGGCCACCTTCTGTTGTAGAAGGATGCTCAGAAGCAAGAGGTTCAAGTGCTTCAAGAGTAAAGGCAAAATCGGCACGGAAAGCATAAGCAGGCTCTGGCTTTAAAACAGTTTCGGTAATAAGCTCACAAGCAAATTTGACCATGTCTTCTTCACCCATCTTTTTAGAAAAGTAAAAGTCAAAGTCTGCCCATGTAATCAAACCACACTTTACAACAGTGATCAAAGGCGAAACCTTGTACTTCTTAGAGTCATCAGCCATAAAAATCCAAAGAATAACCTCTCTTCCTGTGATTGGAGATGCTTCACAGAATCTAACAAGCAAAAGGCCAAGAGCATCAGAAGCCAGCTGGTTCAACGTTTCACTAAACAGGGTATCAAGAGCATATTGGGTAAGCTTTTCAATAAAAAATTCAGCAAGAGGAGGGGTCTGAACAGTAGCAGAAATTGTATTAGCAATAGCAGCAAATGTAGTCAAGATTGGATCCTCACTAGAAAGCTTTGATAAAGAAGTAGTGGAAGATTCATTGGCCAATTTAATAATGTTTTCAACATCAGTTTGAACCTTCAACAACGCACGCTCAAGAATCTGTTCAAGAGTTTGTGGATCTTGATATTCAAAAGGCATGATTCCAAATTTATCATCACCATCTAAAGAACCTTGAATAGTAGTTGGCTCAGTTGACGAAAGCTCAGTCTGTCCATTTCGAGACAATTCTGGAGAAACAATTTGCTGCTGAAGATTTGCTTGATTTTGATTTTGAAGCTGAGCAGTAAGCAACTTATCTGGAGCCGAAAGAATATTGTCAGGCACAGGTCTAGAAGAGCCAAAATTAACGTAAATTGAAAATTGTTGAGGATCCAAGCCACCCAATTTAAGCTTGAAAGGATCAGGGAGCTGAAGTGCATAGGGATCAACCTGGGAGACAAATGGTTGAGTGCTTCCAGACTCTCTATGTTTCTGGCGAACATGGTATTCAGAAAACAAAATTTCATCCATTCTATCAACGGCTCTATCAACAGTAGCTTGCTCAATTATCTTACAAATATTGTCAATGTTGTCATTGATGGCAAGGTTGATTTGATCAGATGGGTAATTTGATTCGTCATAACCACCACGAGAAATAAGGAGATTTCGAATAGTAGTAGCCAAAGACTCTTTGACAAGATCTTTAGCAGAAGCAAGAGCCAAGTTTCCTGCAAGATTCTTAACCAAATTATGAGCTGCAATTCTCAACTTGTTGTCGTCACCTTCATAAGCAAAATCTTTCAAAAGCAATGAGCGAGCAGAAATTGTAGCAATAGCAACAGATCTATCAACAATAATAACAAGAGTTTCTTTGGTAACACTTTCAACAGCCAAGTGGAAAAATTCCTTCATAGCAGGATGGAGAGCAAATTGTGATTGACCGATAACTTCAAGACGGGAAGCAACCTGAAGATAAGGATCAGGATTAAAGGAAGCAGAAATCAATTGTTGTTGTTGTTGTTGTTCTTGTTGTTCTTGTTGCTGCTGCTGAAGTTGTTGCTGTTGTCTTTGCTGTGCCAATTGAAGTTGCTGAACTTGGAACTGCTGAGGGCTGATATTTTGAGCAGCACTGGCAGCCACAATTGACACATCCTCAGGAACACTGGAAATGATACTTCTGGAAACAGCAGGTGTAGCGATGGAATTAGTAGTAGCCATACTGACTCCTCGTTGCATAGGGGTACCACCAGCAAGTTGTGTTCCTTGAGATTCAACACCGTTTTGAGCAAGATAGTTGCGGATAATAAAAGAAGGTTCAACATCCTTCATTTCAGTACCAAGCTCCTTAAACAAAACTTCAATTTCAAATTTATTGGGTAAAGCCAAATCAACAAACTGGTAAAGTTCAACCAAAACTTTGAGAATTCCGTTAATCCAAGGGTTTTCAACAGTAAAAACAACAGATGTTGAACTTCTGTCTAAAATTTTGCAAACAAAGGGAATGATTGCCCTGAGTTTGCCTTGAGAGAATGCTTCGCAAAGGAGCATCTTAAAAGAAATGTTTTTGTGAAGAATGTGTTTATTTCTCTCCAAAGAAAAGCTACCCAACAATTGACCAAGATTTTTCAAAAACTTGCGCTTATCAATACTATCATTGACGTCTGGATCATTAGCAAGACGAGCAATTTCATAGTAAGTAAATTGGAAAATGTAAAACTCCAAATGACGGTAGTTCAAGATAGTAATCAGGTCAATATAAAGCTTGTGATAGTTTGGTTCTTGTTTGGCTCGCTGGCCAACAATGTAAGAAGCAAACCATTGAAGATACTTGTCATCCAAAGCAGCAGTGATTTTACTAGCTTTATCCTTCAAGTTATCAGGAGCAAGGTTATTGACAGCAAACATGACAATTTCTTTCGTTGCATCAGTTGGTTCCTCTTGAATAACCTCGTTGGGAATATGGATTTTGTAATTAATGGATGTGAACAGCATGTCCTCATCACGAGAATCGCCGTTTCCAGGCATGGCTGCAGAATTGGCATTTGGCAAAGTAACAATGTCTTTAATCTGCTGATAAAAGTTAGGATGCATACGCAAACCTGGAATTTCCAAAAGACGGTGGCAATATTTAGGAAATTCTGCCAAACGTTCGCGAAACTCAACCAAGGCTTGAAGACCAAATTTGAACATATTGGAATCGGGAGGCTGTCTAAGGGAATCAAGAATAAAACGAAGTGCAATAGAAAGAGGAGTACCATCAATAAGCTGGAAGTAAATAAGTGAACCAAAAAGAACAGCAGTAGTCGCAAGTGCATTCAACGG
>JAJLVH010000180.1:0-13886 GCA_030570155.1 Magnusiomyces magnusii
AGTCAAGATCGACAGTTGCTGAAATGGTTTCCACGTCCTTTAAACCAAACTGGGCAGCTTGAGCAACCACCTTGCCATTAACAACAATCAAAGCACAGCCATCATAATACAATCTGTCGCCGTCACAACCACGTTGGTTAGCATAGAGATAAACGCCACCACATTTCTTTGTGGCTTCAGTAATAAGGTCCATACGGGTATTGAGTTTACGTAACTCGTGATGAGAACCTGAAGAATTGGTGAAAACTTCGACGCCACCCAACGCCATGTTGATATGAGGCGAGTCTGGCGTAAAAAGCTCTTCACAAGTTTCAAACCCAAAAAACGTAAAGTTGGATCTCAATCCCACGTTACCAAAAGGCACAGTGGTTTGACCACCGACTTCACGAATGATTCTAGGCAAGAAAAAGTCTTCAACGACTTTTCTGTCGGCCCACGGAGTAAAGTATCGCATTTCACGATAGTTGCCTTCATTGGCTAACCACAGTTTAGGTCTAATCAGCAAAATTTCCTTGTTGTACGCAATGACGCGACAATTGTACCGCACGTTTTTATGAATGATTGGCAAACCGACGTCAATCAAGATATCTTGAGCATCGTCGCTGACCAAGATCTCACGATAAACTTCCCACGAGTGTTGATACGTGTCGGGTTCTAGAAAATGGTCAAGACAACCGTAACCAGTGATTTCAAGCTCGGGACCGGTCCGGAAAATGGCGCCTTGGGATTTGGCTTGACGAATGGATTCGAGGATCCGGTCGCGGTTGCCTTCGAAATCGAGAGCCCATTGGTTTAAATTGCAAGTGGCCAACGTGACTAAATGGACCATTGTGAGTTTTGATTTAAATTTAAATTTAAAAAAAAAAAAAAAAAAAGTTGGGTTTAAGTAATGACAAAAAGAGTCACACCCATTTTAAGCGGTGTTTTCAATCAAGAAAAAGATTTTTTACGTTCAACACCAAAAAAAAAAAATATATATATATATACAATCAATATAAAATGGCAGCCTCGAATGATGCAACACACGATAAGAAAAAGTGTTATACAATCGTTATCAAGTTAGGTATGTTAAAACTCATAATCAAAAGTAAAAACAAAAATTAACACAATCAGGAACTTCTTCGCTTTGTGATGAAAAAACTCATGAACCTCGTATCGCCAATATGGCTTTGATTGTCGAAACCGTCGTGAAACTACGAAGAGACGGCCATCGCGTACTTATTGTCTCTTCTGGAGGCATTGCTGTTGGCTTGCGACAAATGAAACTTGCCTCGCGTCCTAAACATTTGAGCGCTGTTCAAGCTATAGCCTCCATCGGACAAGCTCGTTTGATTGGTCAATGGGATGATATGTTTAGACAGCTGCAACAGCCCATTGCCCAAATCTTGCTTACTAGAACAGATATCACTGACAGAACTCAATACCTCAATGCTGCTAATACCATGAACGAACTTATCAACATGGGTGTTGTTCCTATTGTCAATGAAAACGATACTTTGTCAGTTCTTGAGATCCGGTTTGGAGATAACGATACGTTGTCAGCCATCACTGCAAGTATGGTCAATGCCGACTTTTTGTTTTTGATGACCGACGTTGATTGTCTCTATACAGACAACCCAAGAAGTAATCCAGACGCTCGTCCTATTTTGGTTGTCGACGATATTGCCAAATTACGAGTGGACGTTTCGTCTCCGGGCTCAACCGTCGGAACAGGTGGAATGACTACTAAACTGATTGCGGCTGAACTTGCTACTTCTTCAGGTGTCACTACCATTATTTGCAAATCGTCAGTTCCAGGAAACATCCATGCTATTGTCAGATACATTCAGCGTCACGATTCTCCTACACTTGAAGAAACAAAAGATGGAAAGTCTAATCAAGGTACAAAGGATTTGGAAAATAACGAAACCGTTCAACAAAAGATATTAGAAAGTCTTGCTGTTGAAGAGGTTCCTCAGTTTACTCGATTTCTTCCTAAATCACATCCCATTAAGGATCGTGATTTTTGGCTTTTGCATGGCTTGACAGCTCATGGTAAGATTTTCATTGACCGGGGTGCGTATCGAGCCATCACGCGATCCAATCGTGCAGGTCTTTTGCCAGTTGGAATTATTGGCACGGAGGGAGTTTTCCATACCGCAGAATGTGTTGAAATCTTTGCTGCTCACCGCAGTGAACAAGACCATGCAGAGATTGACACTACTAAAGAGCCAGCCTTGATTGGCCGTGCTCTTGTAAACTATTCGTCAACTGAGATTGAGAGAATCAAAGGTCTCCAGTCGTCGACAATTGAGGATTTGCTTGGATACGCCGATACCGACTACGTGGCTTACCGAGACAATATGGCTTTTTTCAAGGGAAAAAGGGCTCACGAAATGCTGCCAAAGAGCGAAATCAGCAAGTTGGAACGAGGAATGCGATGATTAATTGAATTGATTTAGTTAAGTTATAGATGCTAGCAGTTAGTTACAGTTACAACTCTTGTCACAATGTTATCGATGCTGTTTTTGATTTTTCAATTTTTACCAAAAGTCGCGTTTGGACTGATACGCCGCACGAAATTGCCCAAAACAGGCATTTCCTCGTGACTCACTGCGGTCCCGACTTATCGATTCCGTTTTGCAATCGATTACAAAATGCCTGACAAATGTATCGACAGATATCAAAGAATCGGCTGGGTTTCGTGTATAAAAAGGCAGCAAATCTCGTCGAGTTTGGCTTCTTTTCTTTCAAATTCTTTCAAATTCTTGATTCGCGGTCGTCGATTCTTTCTTGTGTTTTGAACCTTCATGAGCGGGTTTTGCCAATTCACATCTCAAGTGCGTTTTTGATCTTATCGTTTATCGGTTCCTCTATCTGACCCTCGTTTCTTATCAGGACTATTTATCTGATCACATCTGGAAAGCCGGTTGTCCTTGATTTCACGTTTTATCATCATCATCGTTATTGAAAATGCTAAAAACCTCTAAATCCCTGTTTTCTCAATTGGCGCCTATGGCCCGGTATTCTCTGAAACCTTCTTCTCGTTTCTTTTCTTCCACAAAATTCATTTCTAAAGCTTCTCCTATATCCGAATCGTCCATCGGTTCCTCTTCTCTTGATCGTGCCACTTTGACTATCCGTAATGGCCCAGTGTTTCACGGAAAGTCGTTTGGCGCAAACACAAATGTTTCCGGTGAAGCTGTTTTCACAACTTCTTTGGTCGGCTACCCAGAATCTATGACTGATCCTTCGTACCGAGGCCAGATTATTGTCTTCACCCAGCCCTTGATTGGCAATTATGGCGTTCCTTCGTCCACTGCCCGTGACCAATTCTCTCTTCTCAAATACTTTGAGTCTCCTCATGTCCAATGCATTGGTATTGTTGTTGCTGATGTTGCTATGAGATATTCTCATTGGACTGCTGTCGAATCTCTCGCTGACTGGTGCCAACGTGAAGGTGTAGCTGCCATCACTGGTGTCGACACCAGATCTCTTGTCACTTTCCTTCGTGAACGTGGTTCTTCTCTTGCTCGTATCACCATCGGCGAAGAATATGATGCTGATGAAGATGAAGCTTTCGTTGATCCTGAAACTATTAACCTTGTTCACAAGGTTTCTACCAAAGCTCCATTCCATATCAGTGCTGGCGCTAATGCTCACTCACACGTTGCTGTTATCGATTGTGGTGTTAAAGAAAACATTCTTCGTTCTCTTGTTTCTCGTGGCGCGGATGTAACTGTGTTTCCTTATGACTACCCAATTCATAAAATTGCTCATCATTTCGATGGTATTTTCATTTCTAACGGTCCCGGTGACCCAACCCATTGCACTTCTACAGTTTACTCATTGAAAAAGACTATGGAAACTTTCAACGGTCCCATTTTTGGTATCTGTCTTGGCCACCAACTTCTTGCATTGGCCGTTGGCGCCAAAACCGTTAAATTGAAATACGGTAACCGTGCCCATAACATTCCTGCTTTGGATCTCGTGTCTGGAAATTGTCACATTACATCTCAAAACCATGGTTATGCCGTTGACGCTTCTACACTTCCATCCGAATGGAAACCTTACTTTATCAATTTGAATGATCAGTCTAATGAAGGCATGATCCACACCACTAAACCCATTTTTTCGACACAATTCCATCCTGAAGCCAAGGGTGGCCCACTTGACTCTGCTTTCCTCTTTGATAAGTATATGGATGAAATTAAGGAATACAAGAGCAAACAGAATATCAATCTTGGCGGTGCTGTTGATACTAGACCCAGTCCATTGTTTGTTGATATGCTTGCTAAAGAACGTGTTGGTGTTGAAGTCAATCCACAAAAATGAAAATAAAAATACCAATGAAATTTTTGTAATTAACAATTTGTATTTTAAAACGATATATTTATAACGAATATATACCCATAAAGAACTTGAACTTGAATCTAAACCCAAACCAGTCATAAACAAACTTGAACAAACCAACTGTTTAAACACTAAAAAAAAAAAAAAAAAAAAAAAACTAAACAGCAACAGGAGAAGGAATGATTTGATTATATTCCTTTACACTTTCCAAAAAGGCCAAAAACACAGATGGTGAAAAGGTTTCAGAATCGTTTGTCGCAGTTGGATGTTCAAAAGACCCTTTGAAACCGACATTTCGTTTATTGGCAAGTTGGGAAGATGTTTTTGGTGGTGAAGATTTCGATTTGGTGATTGATGAGGAAGAAGATGATGATGATGGAAATGAGTCTTTGGATTTTTGATACTTTTTCAATGCAAACCTGCTATTAGCAAGTAACCCGTTTACATTTCTGTTTTTCATGCGACTTTTCATACCTGTCAACATGGTTGAAGTGGTTTTAGGTTGAGAAGTTGAAGATTGAGAAGCTGAAGATTTAGCAAGATTTTGATGAATTGGGTTTCCGTTTTCTTCTTCTCCAACAAGTGTCTGGATGATTTCAGTTTTTTCTTCAGGCGTAGCTCGTTTCTCTTGAGTAACCAAAGCGTCTGGTTTCTCCTCATCTTCAACACTGATTTTGTTTTTTTCAAAAAACTCGGTAACCAACGTTTTAAATTCACTTGAATTTACAATTTTATCAATCCACGTGTAATATTTGGGCAACTGGGTGTACAGATTTTCGTCAACGCTTGTGTCCAACTTTTGCATTTGAGAACCAATACAAGTGGACAACGTGGTAGCAAGTTCTTTGATTTGGTCAACCGACAAGTTTTTAAATTTGGCAGAACCAAAGAATTCGTTTTTGTTGATAGAAGCTTCATCCTTTTCTTTCAACTCGTTTGCCGGCCATTCACCAATATACTCAACAACCTTCAAAATGTCCACACTTTTGGGGGTTTCGAAAAACACTTCAATCATGTATTCCGCCTTTTTGACCATTCTGTCTTGCATTCCTGCAGTGCTTTGGGCAACCAAAAGTTCAGTCTCGGCGAGCCCGGTTTCGCGCATCATTCTCAACCGTTTCCGTTTTTGGGAGTTGGTCAAACCTTGGTTGGTTTTGGCGCTGAGGTGTTTCAATGGGACTGTGGTGTTGTTTTCGTCGTTGTTTTTATTGGCGGTGTTGGTGTCGTTGATTTCTGTGTTTAAGTTGATGGCATCTGACAATAAAGAATCTAAATTTTCGATATTGGATTCGTTCCAATCATTAACTCCAAACTCTTTTGTGTCATTCACAGTTACCATAACAAAACCATGATTTTCGTGATCAGAATCAGGTGTCTTTGATTCAGAAGTTTCAGAATCCATAGATTGTTTCTTGATAATAAACTTCAATGGAGTCATTGCCCACGCTCTAACAGTTTCAAGATACAATTTCCAATCATCTTTATTAGAAGACTCAAGCACCGATTTCATATCAATTTGCTGAGACTCTTCCAAATAGTACTGGAAAATAGTATCAACAAAGTATCGAAAACCCAGTTGTGGAGATCTGCCATGGAACCCGTTGGCTAAGCGTTGCTCTTCGTCGGCATCATAAAGGTCGTGCAATACTGAAAGAAACTTGGTGTTGCCAAGGTTTCCAGATACGTAAAGTTCAGGTGAAAGTTTGTAAAGCACGTATTCTTGATAAAGGTTAAAATGAAGAACCATTGTGAATAAATAAATAAGTGAAGAAATGAATGAATGTAAAAGAAAAACAAATGTAAACTTGCCAACTACTTTTTTAAAATTTTAAAACTCGATAGCAATTAGGTCAGTTTATATAATAATAAAAAAACATCAAAAGAATAGTATTTGACACATTTCTTTTACATTTGTAAGAAATAGGTTATAAGTTTTAGTTCTTTTGATTCTTTTTATAAATTCAAAAACCCCATTTTCTATAATGTTTTCTTACATTTCTGTTTTATTTTATTTTTATAAAAGAAGGTATATTCTTATTTGATATCCAACTAATGTCTCATAATCCTTTTTAAGGTTAATGCCACGAAACATAATCTTTGCTTTTATTATTATTACATGTCTTGGATATTAGACTTGTTTCTTTCATTTTTTATTGTTAAAAAGCCATATAGTTGTTTGAATGCTGATATCAAAAGGTAATGAGTAGATATTCCCATAACCAGTCTAGTTACAGTGATGTGACATTTAATTTTTATTTTTTAAGAAATTAAGTTTAAAGCGCTGGATGTATATTTGGATGATACTCAAAATAATACAAGTTAATGAATAAAAATATCAAGCTTGAATTATTCTAATTCGATTGGGTTTTGTTAATCATTTCTATTTATTAATATTAGCTGTCATTTACTTGTATTATTGACATAATCATACCTTTATTCACTTTTTATTAATTTAATTATCAACAAAGAAATACGAATGAAAAGTGTAGCATTTTTCAAGTAAAATATCTAAGCTGCGTCCTATTTAAATTGTATCCACTCTATGTTATAACATTCTTACCGTTCAAAAAAAGTTAATTCATCTGGTCTCTTTTTTATTTTAACTTTAATTTCTATCCTTGATTTGTATTTGTATTAATTTGTTATATATTATTTTTTGTAGATTTGATAATTGGCTAGTTATGTTCATCATCTATTTATATTTTATTGTGTTAATTGAACTATAAAATTTTATCAACTGTCCAAATCATCAACACCCAATCCTTTCAGGTTGTTGAATATCAAATATATGCACATTACATTCACTTTGTTCTACAAATAAGTATTTGCTCGTACGTTATAATCGCTCATTAATTGTGTTTATGATAAACGGTGTAAAAAATATTTTTGATGCTTTTTCAGTGTTGATATACAAAAAATGCCTTTTTGTTACAATTATTTTACACCGCTTATCGACTTTTGTCTTAGCTTTAATTCAGTCTTAAGCATCCCATCTTAATTTTTTATTTTGTTTCATTAATTTTTTTATGGACTTTTTGAGTTACAAAGATTTGCGCCGCACGTTGTCAATTTTCAATTCCCGAAAATAAAGTTTGCAAGTGTTGGATTCAAAAAAAAGTAATACAAAAATGAAATAAATAACTATATAAAACAAATGAATAAATAATCTAGCATATAAATACAACGGCATCTAAAAAAAGTCAATTTAATAATAATAAAAATGAAATATCAATAAAATAAATAAAATAAAAATCATTAAAACATCACGTTAATCTTTTTCATTACACTTTTCAGGAACTTCAACAACGGCATTGAAATTTGAAATTTCTATTTTAACAGGCGGTTCCGGCGGGAATTCACCCTTTTCTGAGTTGTACACCAGAATACCATTTCGATACGCTTTCTTTCTTTCTTCACGTTTATACAAAATGGTGATTGGAATTGTAACCAAAATCAAAAGAAAAGAACTGGTAGCGGCAAGTGAATAGCCTTTAAGGAAGCGAGGTGCTTCAACTGTTTTCCAAACAAATGCAGATGTCAAAGCAGCAGAGGCTTGACCAAACATGTTCATGACAATGATGACAATGATACGAATTTGTGGGTCGTCACGAGTGGCATCTGAACACCAACCATAGACACAAGTTGCAGTAGACCAGGCATGGTATTGTAAACAAAATGCAAACCAAATGACACCTTCCGGTAAATACCAAACGGCCAGTAAAATGTTGCCTAATAAATTGAAAGTTTGAGTAACGTAAATCGTGCCAACCCTTGATTTCAGCTGATCAGAAATAAAAGCAGCCAAAGAAATCCACACTATACCTAAAGCTGGCGTGATTGCGGAATATTGATTAATCACAGGAATGGTATACTTTTTGAGAGATTTAAGCCAAAGGATATATGCGCCCGAATTGGCGTTACTGTTGTTCCAAAAAAAAATACTTATGGTGGTGAACATATAAACATGCCATTTGGACATGATTTTTTTCCACAGTTTCCAGTCAAAAAAGTTTGGTGCATGAGATTCAAGTTCGATATTTGCTTCACGCATACGTTTTCGACTAAGATAGATTTCTTCGTCTGTCAGCCATAAAGAATAGCACTTTTTTGGTGTACCTGGAATGGCAAAAAATCCAATGATTCCAATAGGAACTGTGATGATGGTATCAATAACAAACAGCCAGCGCCAGCCAGAGATTCCATTGATTCCATTAAGAGTGTCATAAGCACTTGATTGTAATAAACCAGAAGTCAAAAGACCAAGCATTTGACCAAAGTAAAAAAAGCCACCTCGTCGGTTGTATTCGGTTGGTGTGTACCAAGAGCCAAACAGGTAATGAACCGTTGGATAAAAAGCAGCTTCAAACACGCCAACGAAAAAACGATACACTTGAAGTTCTGCAACGGTTTGTGCACGATAAATGGCAAGTGTAAACATACCCCAACCAATATCCATAATTGGAAGAATATAATGACACGGGTATTTGTGAATAAGGTACATGAAGGGAATTTGGCAAACGACTGAACCGACAGTATACACAATTTGAGTATGAACCAAATCATCACCTTTCATATTCAATTCTTCTTTCATACCAGAAACGTACGCATTATTGATATTTGACTGATCCAGAAACTTTACCCAGTACATGATGAAGGAATAAAAACAAATGAGCAAATCCAATTTAGTCACCAGTTTTTTTTCCTCGGTGGTATCATTAGGACGGAACCACTTAAACCATCTCATTTTAGTCTTTTGGTTCGATGGACATTTGTACTCGTCGTCATTAAACAGCGCAGTGTACCATTTGCGATTAGCTTCGTCGCGGATTTCCCATGTTTCGTGGCTGCTGGCCTGCTCGACACCAACTTCTTTGCTCGCAGTTATTATCTCGGTACCAACTTTTTCTGTTGCAATTTCGGTGACATGCAAGTCATATTTTTTGGCATATAGTTCAGCCTCGCGTTGCTCATCAATTTCTCGAAGGCGAGGTATGAATTTCATTCTGAAATATTGATGAAAAGTGAAAAACTTATGAGTGTTGAATGTAAAGATTGAAAAAAATATATAAATAAATGGAAAAGCAAGCTTTGCCAATGGGATCACTCATCTTTTTATATTTATTTTGTTTTTTTCTTTTGTCATTATTTTTCAAACGTACCACCAGCCAAAAAAAAAAAAAAATGAAAAAAAAACTACAAGACTTGCTGTATTGGGTCAATGGGTTCCGGAGTTTTGTAAGCAACATAACCGTTGAAAAAACAGTAGTAGTAATGGCATTGATTATAATAGAAATGGCCGTGATTATGAAAACAGAATCTTGAGATTTAAGAAAAAAATAAATGTAAACACGCAATTTTGTATTGTTTTGTTGAACGTTTTCGATATCTGAAATTAGTATTTTTCGTTGATTTAAAGTTTTACACAATCTGAAATCCAATTACTTGACAAAAAGCATTGAATGACGTGAAAAATCAACAGAGAAAACCTTTATTCGATACCAAAACATGCTCAATTCAAACTGTTGAATTTACAATTGAGTTTTATTCCTTAAACTGGGTTCCAAAATCAGCTCAAATCATTGAACTTATTGACGTCATTGAAATAAATATACAACTAACAATATAAACAAAACTAATCCTTGTTTTTTTAAAAAACAATAAAGAACAAAAAAAAAAAGCAAAATCAAAAAACAAAATCTAAATACATTTCATAAATTCAATAAACTCAACAATTCAATGAAAATTTTGACAAAAAAAACTCCTTACTCAGTCATTACTCCCAAATTTTGTAAAAACTCAGGAACATTAGCACCATTAGCTTCTTCGCCTGTTTTATGTCCAACAACCTGATTATGACTCATTTTCCCTGCTCCATTATCACGATGTCCATCATTAGTGCCATATGGCGACATATTGGGATGGTTGATTCCGGATGAAGCTGCTGCTGCGACACTTGATCGCATCAAATTGTTTCCAGAATTAACGCCATTGTTGGTATTTGTGAGCTCATTGTTGGTGGTATTGTTCATCTGGCGATTAAGGTTCATCACACGATGTGTATTTGAAGTACCATTGAAATCAGTCATTTGTAAATTCATCATAGACCCGTCATTGGCATTATTCACATTTCCACTAGTTGTAGATGCTGCTGCTGCGTTGTTATTGCCATTCGCTCTATCATTCATTCCTAAAATTCCCATAACACTGCTAAGCTTTTGCTGTAATTGCTGCTGTTCATGTGGCGATATATTACCTTGGTTCACTCCATTAGCAGCTGCAGCTGCAGCTTCAAGCATGCTCAAAAATGCTGCTGTGTTTTGTACAGGTTGTTGCTGCGTTTGCCGATTTGAAGCTGGTTGTTGTTGTTGTTGATTTGCTGGCCTGTTTCCAAAATAATTATTGATATTATTAGCAAGTCTTGAATTAATTGGTGAACCAGTAGTATTAATTGTATTAGAATTAGATGCTGAATCAGAAGTATTCATAACCTTGGATGCTGTTGGACTGGTAGTAGCATTAGCGTTAGCAACTGTACTGTTTGTAGACTTATTAATATTTCCCATCAATGACATGGCAATTGCAGCAGAATTGTTGATATTAATCAGATTGTCACAAGCATTGTTCGATGACATTTGATTATTAGCATTGGTATCTAAAGTTCCAGTATCCTTCGTAAACATTGGTCCTTGAGTGTTTCCAGTATTACCAAATGAAAGTGGACTACTAAAAGAGCCACGTATATTACCGATATTATTGTTGGAGTTAATTCCAAAATTATCTGGTCTGTTTGCAGCATTTACAGAAGAAACGCCGTTAACACTTGGTCCAGGGTTCATGGCTCCATGAAGACTCTTTTTCAGTTTGGCTAAAGTCTTATCAACTTGCTGTCTCTTCTTTTGAATCTCTGCACTTTCCAATCGAACAGTTCCACCCTTCAAGTTCCAAGTACTATCGACCCAATAATAAGACTGTGTAATGCCAATGAGACCAGCAACTAATGACATTTCAGACTGAAGATAAGACATGTTGATGGTATTACTGTTAGGATCAGGTGTGCTGCTATTAGAAGTAAAATTAGGTGTTCCTTGCCGGCCTCCATTAGAATTTATTCCAGATCCCATAGCATTTCCATCTGATCCATTCATAAAACCAGAAGTATTATTGCCTTGAAAATCGTTCGAAAATCGAGAATAGTTTGTAGGATAACCATTGTTTCCACCTCCATTAGCAACTCCAAGATTTCCACCAAGGCCACCAAAAAATGAGGCATTTGGGCTACCGCTGTTGGGGCCCATTTCACCAACACCCATTTTAGCGGCAAATTGTTGTTGCTGTCTTGAAGCCGATTGGGCAACACTTTGAGCAACACTTTTGAATTGATCAACAGCCAACGCTAAAGCCAATGCTGAATAGTAAGCAAAGAATGGTGGGGCTGCATGAACAGTGTAGAATCTAGCATAACCAGTTAACTTCATAGTAACATGGCGAGGAAGTGAGTGAGGCAAAATGTAAATTGGTTGCGATGACCATGAACTCCAAGAAGATCCAGATGCAGTAGAATTGGCTGGTGATGATGGTCCAGCTTCAGCAGAATCGAACCCAGGAAAGTTAAATCCATCGACAGAAAAATCTAACCCACCATCAAGCATTCCATTACCTGATCCGTCTAAGCCTGTTCCAAAACTCATGCTTGGATTTCTTTTATTCTGTCCAAAATAAAAGTCATTGTTACTACCTTGTCCAGAAGAGTTGGTTCCAAAATTATTGCCAGAAAAGTTCAAGTTGGATTGGTTGTTGAAATTGGTCGAAAAACCATTGCCGTTGCTAGAATTAGCTCCAGACATACCAAAGCCTCCAATAGAATTGCTGACCGGTTGTGGAACATTGACATTTCCAAAAAATGAATCGCCGCCAAATGCAACATTTCCAGCCAAACCACCAAGGTTTCCATTCATGGCACTTGGATCTGGGTTAGGTAACCCAGAATCGGAAGTTGTTGGCATTAGGTATGCAGCATATGGTAGAGAAGAGTCATAACAATCAAGAACAGAAATGCTGTCAAAACGAATCATTAAAGCAAGAACTGCTGAGAATGTAAGATGAAGATTAAGTGCATGTGGAGACATGACAATTGTATGAGCATTGTTGCAGTCTAATGAAAGATCGGGAGAAGCGCTGTTATCAAAGCCATGACTATGGTCATGGCCATGCCCGCCATGATTATGACTAGTTGTATGAGAACATGAATGGCATCCGTCAATACCATAAGTAATAACATCTTTTTTGCAACTTGTATGAAGATTCTTTTGAGACCATCTGTGAACACGTTGAGCAAAGTCATTACGCATTTCTTCGCCGTACATGTCACTAGGTTTTACCATGTAATCACTTTCCGTGTCACTTCCGTCGCCATCACCGTCACCGTCACGTCTGTGGGTGTGGCTATGATCATGTATTTCAGACTTGCTTTTTGAAGACGAAGAACCAGAGGATTTAGCAAATGTTTTAGAAGGCTTGTTAATTCGATAAAGAAAGATATTGAGTAGTCTAACAAGCTTGAATAAACTGTTGTAAACAGTAATTCCTCGAATAGGCTTTGCCAACCAAGCAGCTTGGGTAGGTCCGTAAACAGTTATTGACAAATCAGATGATTCAATGTCTTTAACAATCAGCTTTCCCTTTTCTGAAAATAATTTTCTTGGTTTTTTGGGAACAAAGCTACACTCGTCACCAGAACCAGAATTAGGACAAGGTTCGCTCATTACTAACCATTCTTCCCAAGCTCCATTGATACTTAATAAAGAAGTAGCTTCAAAATCGCAGTCTCTGACATTTGGCAACCGACCTAAAACGGCGGCAACCAATGTGTCCATAATACAGCACGCAAACCAAGTGCGTTTTGTCCAATGAGACGGAGGTGTAACAGAATTCATTGGAGATTTTCCTGGCTGAGAAGGAGTTTTATCTTGGTCTTTATCATCAAGATGAGTTGTTGATGTTGGAACTGTATCTCTTTCTGTCTTGATTTTAACTTTTTGTCCATTTTTGCTTGAGTTGTTATTATTTTGTAAACCTTGACTTTCATCAGAATCCTCGACACCAAAAATATGGATTCCCAGTGTGTATGCCGACCGAACGGCGTTTCCAGTTTCAATCCAAGCATCAGAGTTGAACCCTTTTCGTAAAAGTAAAAGAACGTAAAGTAGACGGGCCTGGATAAAAACAAGTTGCTGAGAACCAGTAGTAGCACCAGTTTCAGCCAAATGCTGCGGCAAAACCGATGCACAAAGCGAAATGAGCGTACTGGAAGGAGTAGAAATGTTGGGATCAGTTTTATCATCGTTACTATCATTTTTCAATTGTGGGTCAGGAGTAGACGTTTTGGTATCTTTGTCATTGTTATTGTTACTTGATTTAGCCTGATTTTGCTTCATTTGCATAGCTATAGCCAGAATATTGGTGATAAGTGCAATGTTGGACGCGTGTAATAACGAATCAATAGGGCGTTTGGGGGGTATCTGTGGAGTAGATGTGGCTTTAATGAGATCGAGAAT
>JAJLVH010000181.1:0-13867 GCA_030570155.1 Magnusiomyces magnusii
CAACACTTCTATCGGTAAATCATTGATGGCTGCCATAATTTGATAGGCAAGAAAAATGAAAGTTGAAATGGAGGTTTGGAAGAAAAAAATATTGGGATGAGATACGGTCACATGAATCGTGCATGCCACTATGTGTATCATATTTATAATTGATGAGTAATAGTTAGATAATAATTAGTTAATAATTATGTAGGTTTGCGAACCATTTAATCTCGGATCCGAATTCGACGGCAAAAGATTTTATTTTTTTATTTTTTATTTTCAGGTGCGTGGCTTTGCAAAACTGGCGAATGACAGGCGCCAGCCGCACCAGCCCAGCCGGTTTACAAAATTCGAGTTTCTGGAAGCGTCGAGCGTGAAAGACCGAATCGAAACGTGAGCGATCCGCAAATCATGTCGTCCATCATATGACCCGCCTTCTTTTTTGTTTAATTTTTTTCTTCTTCAACACCCTTTTTTTTTTTCACACATCATTTTTCAATGCCGCTCTTGTCTTCAAAACCTTCTCTCAGAAATCTTGCCAGTCAGCAAAGCGAATCTATCGTCGTGGTCAAGCCTCCTTATATTCCAAAGCATCCTGCCTGTTCTTCACTTAATACTGACACTGTTCCTTTTGTTGTTCCCGATTCTTTTCAGTTTTTTGACAACTCGGCTACTAATGACAATATAAACAGCTCTTGGACCAATCAGCATTCCATTTCTTTTGCGGTCTCTTCAACCGATTATGCTTATTTACATCTCGAAGTTGTCTGCAATGACGCCAGTTCCTTAGCTACACCTACGCCATTGTTTCCTCGTCCCAGTAGTTACAACAGTATCAATGGTAAATCTCGTGTCAACAGCATAATTTCCTTATCCAGCACTTGTTCAAACAACAGTGCTATCAGTAATTTTTCACAGCCTTTTTCTTATCCTCCCACTAGCCGCATTTTTGACTTGGACCTTATCTGCTGGAAAGTCATTGTAACCAAAGCCATGGCTCAGCATCTCGGCATTACTGGTCAAGCCATTCCCACCGATATCATCCATGTCATCAATCCTCGTCATCCTCGTCACCAACGATCTACTATGGACAAACGGCGTCGACCCCAACGCCGTTATTTGTCTTCAAACGGCAGCCAGTCCAGTCTTTCTGACGCTTCGGATGCTAGTGTAGACCCTTCTTATCCAACCATTGTTTACAAAAAACGAAGTGATAGTTTTAATTCCATTTCCAGTAAACCAGTTTCTAGAAGAAATAGCACGTGTAGTAACAATAACAATGATGATCACGACTTTCAAAAACTTCAATATTATCAGCAACAACAGACCCAACTAAACCCTGAATCATGGATACGTGTTCCTGAATCAGAACTTACGAATGCTTGGACAGCCCTTTCTGGGTTTTCCACTTTGATTGATACAGGAAATTACGGAACTATTAGTGTTGGTGTCAGAGTCATTCGAGCTTCAAGGTATTTGCCTTCTGTTAGCGGGTCTAATAGAAATTGTTGGTAAAAAAAACAAAAACAAAGGTTACTGTTATCATTCTCATGAATATAGTTATTGGCATAGCCATCTAGATTTCATTATCGTTTTCTTCATTAATACTCAAAATACCCAAACCTTGAATCATTTTACTATTTTCACGTTGTGTATTTCAACAATCTATTGGTTGTTATTTCAGAATATCATATTCTATGTTTATCATTTTGTTACGGTTTCAATTCTTTTCATAATGTCAATTCAATATAATTTAAATTTTCTAGTAGTTTATATTTTGTGAGGGGTCAAAAAGCCATTTTAGCTTTACGAGCGACAAAAGCTTGTTTACTGCGTCTTTTTTTCTTCTTTTTTTCTCCATGTGAGAAATTCAATCGAGGCTCATTTGTTTAATGGTGCGGCTGTTGTTACTATTACTGTTTTAGGCAGTTGTCACCTGGATGCGGCTTTTATCGACAAATAACAACCAATTCCAGGTTTGACGAGCTCAAAAACAGTCTTGTCAGGTGATTTTCCTGTTGCTGACGGCTTTGATCAATTGATTCAAAATTCAAAACCAATCACAAAAACAGCTTTTTTATACCCTAACCCACACGCTCACATTTGAGTTTCCCCCTCCACGTCGACAGCACCATAACTGGCTACACGCACTGCCACCAGATAACGATCTGCTCCACCCTTTTCCTTCTTTTTCTTTATATCATCAACCTTTTGGATTAAAAAAAAAAACACTTTCTCGATTTTTGCCATAAACATGCGCTTAGGTATGATCCCGCATTTCCGGCAATTAAGCCCGACTTCTGTTTTGGCGCTGACGGTGGCTTGTTTAAGCCTGATCTCGTCTGTTGTTGCTTACACTCCCTCCATTTCTCAAACCGTTCTTGATCTTCAACCAAAAACCTTTTTATATTTTGAAGACAGTCCTGTTTTGTTATATTTAGACGAAAACGGCAAGCAGCTAAGACGTTCTGACGACGATGGAAAAAGCTGGAACGTTGTGGATCTCAAAAACTCGGATTCGATTTCTATGCTTTATTCCCATCCTTCAAACAAAAAGGTTGCTTATGCGGTCTCCACCGGCACAACTCACTACGTTACTGAAGATTCCGGTTCTAATTGGAGAGAAATCAAGACTCCATTAAGAGCCACACCTAATGGATCCCCATTTGCGTTCCACGCTTCAAACTCCAACTATGTCCTCTACGCCGGCGTGGACTGCACAAATACTCAACTTCTTGAAGGAAAATGCATTCCACAATACTTTTACACCGATAATAACTTTAAAGATACTCCACGGAAGCTTACCTCCGCTCATCAATGCGTTTTTGCTAAGGGTAACAAGGATTTCACATCTGGAGACGACAAGCTTGTAATTTGCTCTGTCAATTCTATACCTGAACCTGACAACAACGCTGCTTCAAACCGTCGACTGGCTTATAGTACTAACTGGTTTCAAGATACAAACTTTGCTCAACTTGACGGCGAAAATATTCGTGGCGTTGTTGGTTTAGGTGTTGCTTCAAAGTTTTTGGTTGCGTCGGCTAAACATAAAAATGACAACTATGTCTCTCTTTTGGTTTCGTTAGACGGCACCACTTGGGACGAAGCTGAATTTTTAAACACTGACAAGAATGATTTTTCTGAATACACAATTACTATTTTAGAATCAAGTACCCACTCTCTTCACATTGATGTTTTGAAAGATGGTTCTGATTTGGCTGGCGATTTTTACATTTCCAACTCCAACGGCACCTACTTTACTAAAAGTCTCGAACATACTAACCGCAACTCTAGAGGCCTTGTCGACATTGAAAAACTTGAAAATGTAGATGGTATTTTGATTGCAAACGTCATCACCAATTATGACGAAGCCAAGACTGGATCTGTCAAAAAACAAATTAGAACAAAGGTTTCTTATGATGATGGCCGCACTTGGTCTTATATTGCTACTGACGATGGAAAATGTAAAGGTGATGAAGAGTGTGGTTTGAATCTCCACTCCATTGTCGACAAAACTAACGTTGGCAGAATCTTTTCTTCTCCCGCCATTGGCATTATTGCTGGTATTGGTAACACAGGTAAATATCTCAAAGATTATGAAGACGGTGACCTTTTCATTTCGCACAACTCTGCTCTTTCCTGGTTCCGTTCTCGTAGTGATGCTCACAAGTATGAATTTGGCGATTCTGGAAATATCATTACCGCAATTCGTGATGAAGGTGCCAGCAAGACTCTGATTTACTCGGCTGACCGTGGTGTTACTTGGAATGAATATGAGCTCGGTATGAACATTCGCCCCCGATTTCTTTTCACTACACAAGATTCCACATCTACCAAATTTGTGTTGATGGGCAAACCAAGTGATGACAAGGAAAAGTTTGCCATTTTCAGCTTGGACTTTAGCGATCTTTTTTCGAGAAAATGTGAACTCAAAACTGACAATTCAGGCGACTTTGAAAAGTGGTATGCTAGATGGGAGGATGGTAATAATCCGTCATGCATTATGGGACACAAGCAATTCTTTTACCGCAGAAAGTCTAATGTGGACTGCTTTGTTGGCGATACTTACAACGAACAAAAACCTCAAACTGAGACGTGCTTGTGTACTCGTGAAGATTATGAATGTGATTACAACTTTATTCGTCAGTCTGACGGTACTTGCAAAGCCTCTAGCGCCTTTTCCGAAGATACTGGTTCATGCAGCTCTGACAGCAGCGCCGCTTATACTGGTAAAAGCGGATATGCTCTTATTCCGGGCAATGACTGTGTCAAAGAAGGTGGCGTTGTTCTTGATGCTCCAGTTTTGAAAAAATGTGACGGAACTCTTGCACAGCCAATTGACGACAAGCCTTCCCAGCCTGGAAATGGCAACGAAAATAGTGGCGATGGATCCAAAGAAGTCAAGACTATAGTTACTAACTTTGATGGTAAAATCATTGATTATGTTTATCTCAAGGCTAAGGATCCTTCAACTGCTGACGAAACAATTTTGTTGAAAACTGATCAAAATAAAATATATGTTACCCATGATCAAGGTGCTACTTGGAAGCAAACTGCTGAAGATAAGGAGGTTGTTTCTGTTTACGTCAACACTTATCATCCCGACAGAGCTTATCTCATTACCACCAAAGAAGAAGTTTTGTATACCACTGATCGTGCTCAATCATGGCAATCATTCCGAACTCCGGCTGGTCGCAACAACATGGGCGTCCCATACCTTACATTTAGCAAAACCAACGCAGACTGGCTCATTTGGGCCGGTGAGGTCGGATGTGAAAACCCATTTTCGCCTACTTGTCACAGTGCTGCATATTATACTCGCAACAATGGTGGTCGTTGGAACATGTTGCAAGAAAACGTTAGACGTTGTTCTTTTGTTAACGATCTTGAAAATCCTGTTTCCGACAAACTTATTTATTGTGAACGTCTTTACACTTCAGATAGCGGCGACATTAAGAGCAAGCTTTTGTCCAGTACTGACTTTTTCGAAACCCATGAGACACTTTACGATAACATTATTGGATATGCCTTGGAACATGAGTTTATTGTAGTTGCTTCGGTTGAGGAAGATGGAGAGTCTTTGAAGGCTTTTGTGAGCGTTGATGGCAAGAATTTTGCCGATGTTAGATTCCCCAGCAATTTCCAGATTGGCAAGCAACAAGCATATACTATTTTGGAGTCCATTACTCATTCAATTTTCCTTCATGTTACCACCAACTCTCGTTCTGGATCTGAGTACGGTGTCATTCTCAAGTCCAATTCTAACGGTACCGACTATGTTTCGTCTTTGGAATTTGTTAACCGTAACGCAGAAGGCTATGTTGACTTTGAAAAGATGATTGGTTTGGAAGGTGTTGCTATTGTTAACATTATTACAAATCCTACGGAAGCCTTTGAAGGATCTAGAAAGAAGCTTAAGACTGTTATTACACATAATGATGGTGGTGAGTGGGCTTTTATTACACCGCCCGAAAGGGATTCTGATGACAAGAAGTTTGATTGCTCCAGCTCTTCTGTCGAAAAATGCTCTCTTAACCTTCATGGTTACACTGAACGTTCTGATTACCGTGATACCTTTTCTTCTCAGTCTGCAGTTGGTATGATGCTTGCTATTGGTAATGTTGGTGAGCACTTGACTCCATTGCACGATGGTAACACATTCTTTACCAATAATGGCGGCATTACTTGGAAGGAAGTCAAGAAGGGATACTACATGTGGGAATTTGGTGACCAAGGCTCTATTATTGTTATTGTTAATGGTCGAGATAACACAAATGTTGTTTATTATACTCTTGATGAAGGTGACACTTGGAATGAATATAAATTCAGCGAAGAGATGATGCGTATTGAAGATATTGCCACTGTTCCATCTGATTCTTCTCGAAAGTTTTTGCTTGTTGGTCGTCCTCCTCTTAGTCGTGGCGAAGCATCTGTTACTATTCAACTTGACTTTAGCAATTTGTTTTCGCGCCAGTGTGTTCTCAATAATGATGACCCAGAAAACGATGATTTTGAACTTTGGACGCCCAGACATCCATACCAAGACGACAACTGTTTGTTTGGCCACGAAAGTCAATACTTTCGTAAAGTCAAGGGCCAAGACTGTTACATTGGCCGATCCTTGCTTGAACCTCACAAGGTTGTTCGCAACTGTACTTGTGGCCGACAAGATTATGAGTGTGATTTCAACTACGAAAGAGGCACTGATGGAGTATGTCACTTGGTTCCCGGATACAGTCCTCCTGACCACTCGCTTGTTTGTGCGGAAATGCCGGGTACCATTGAATACTGGGTTCCTACTGGATACCGTCGCATTCCATTGAGTACTTGTCAAGGAGGTCGTGAATTTGATAAGGTTGAAGCCAAGCCATGTCCAGGCAGAGAAAAAGAATTTGAAGATAAGCATCGCGGACTTCACGGTTTTGGACTTTTCATGGTTATTGTGTTACCAATTGGCATGACTGCAGTCATTGGTTTCATTATGTGGGATCACTTTTCCAAGCGGTACGGCCAGATCCGTTTGGGAGAAGACGAAGATGACCAAAACATTTTTGTGCGAGGATTTGTTGTTTCTGTTGCAGCAGTGATTGCAGTTGTTTCGATTTTGCCAGAACTTGTGAGAAGTGGAGTTCGATATCTTCAAAGCAAGCTTAAACGATCAAGTCGGTTCACAAGCCGACGCTCGTTTGCACGCGGTCGTGACAATTATAGTGTCGTTGCTGCAGCTGAAGATGAGTTGCTTGGAGATGATGGCTCAGATATTGGTTTAGATGATGATGACGATGATGATGATGATGATGATGAGCGTATTGATAGTCATGCGTAAATAAGTATTCTTGAATAAAAATAGGATTTAGATTATATAAATAAAAAAAATTTAAATATTGGCACATGATTTTTTAATAATGAATTTATTATCAAATAAAAATAATTCTTAATTCAACGCCTTGATGGACCACCACGGCTTCTCTTGACAAGTTCGGGAGCTTTAAAAGGAACAGAAAGAGTTGCGATTTTATAAGTAGCTGCCGCGCTTCTATTGAGCTTCAATTCCGCGGCCTGAGCAGCAGTAGCCACCTTGATATTACAGCCCATTGCGTACAAAATCTCCGTAAGTTTCGAAGGCTTCAAGTTGAGTTCATTAGCCAATGGAACAACTTCCAAAATATAGCTGTCGACACGAAGAGCCAGCGCAGCAATGTATGCAAACAGTTTAAGTTCGCTGCCCATGTCCATCACAAACCTTCCATCTTTGCTTTTGGGATTGAACGAGGTTGTGAATCTAGACAAAGCGCCGTTGACGACAATGTCTGGAGGAAAGTTGAGTTTTTCAACCAAAGCTTGTTTCTTTTTAAAACGTCTATTTTGGTAAATACCAACCAGGAAAGACAAATAGTAAAGAAGTTTGGTATAGTTGACGTCGGAAGCGTTGGAAGCGTCCAGTTCGCCGTTCCGCGTGATACGAGACTTGATGTATTGGGATTGGTATGGAAACAAAGTGGCCCTATTTTCTGGGTCCAGTTCGTTAAGAATGGTATCCACGTTGATGCGTTGCCATTCTTTTGGCGGAATGATGTTTTCAATGGGGTATATTTCAGAAGGATTAGTCGCTTCTTCGTTAAACGTAGGAATAAGTCTTTCCTTTTCCTTAGTTTCCTTGACTTGTTGTTGGGATGGAAGAGAGTCAGTCGCAGTTGTGACGGAATCAATGATTTCGTCACGGATATCAGACAAAACAGTGGAATCGATTTGGTTAAGTTCTCTGCTACGAAGTAACTTCTGGGCTTTACGAGTACCGAAAGTGTGACCAAGAGTTGTTCGCATTTGCGTATTGGTAACATCTTCATTTGCACTCTTGATGGCGCTACCGGTATAATGACGCTTTGCCTTAACAATAGGATTGAAATCAAAACAAGGTGCTTTATAAAGTTCAACAGACTTTTTGGCTTTATCATAAAGAGCTACCATATATTGAGGACCAGCATTATCATTATTTGAGGTATCAATCGACCGTTTGTTTGATTTTTTCTTAGACGGTGCAGCCACACTAGCAATACCTTCATATTCCATTACCTTGTTTTCTCCATGCAACATAATCTTTTCTGTACTTTTCTCGGTATTTTTTTCTCGGTAAACGTCAAATGTCAAGTCTTCAGGAACTTTTACTGACCCAAATGAACCAACGGCAAGAGATGGGCGTTTAGATGAATCGCTGATGATGTCTAAAGAAGCAGATGTGATTGGAACTGAAAAAAAAGCGGTATCATCGTCAGAGTTTGATCTCTTACGTTTCTTGTCATTAGAATTTAAAGTCATTTTTTTATAAAAACAATAATTAATTATAAATTTGAATCTTTACAATTTAATTGATAAAAAGATTTTTGATCATTGAAAAAAAAATTTTGGATTATGATTTCACGTGAATCCAGCCGTGTTGACAATTTTTCAAGATAGTTTAAAATCTGTTAGTTTAATCAAGTATTAATTAATAATCTCTAGTTTACTAAAAATGTCGACAGAACCTTTAAATCTTTACGAGATTCTTGGAATCTATCGTGATTCACCTGCTCATTATTCTAATGTCACTTTACCAGAAATCAAACAAAGTTATCATTCATCTTTACTTTATCATCATCCAGATAAACAAAAGCAACAAGAACAACAAAATAGCAACAACTTTGACGTAAACCAAATAGCAGGCGCTTCAATGTCCAATTTAGAAAGCACTAAAAATCCAAATATCACTATACCCGCTATCAAAACTGCATATTCTATTCTCACAAACGTGGAACGTCGCGAGGAATATGATTCAAAATTGAAGCTGGGATCGGCGAGTGGTGCTGGATCAAAGGCTCCTAAAGCTGCAAACGATCAAGTGGATTTGGATGATTTGAACTGTACAACAGAGATGGGACCAGATGGAGTCACAGAAACATACATTTGGACTAGGAGTTGTCGTTGCGGTGAAAAAGATGGATATATTTTGAATGAACATGATTTAGAAGCAAATGGCGCTGATTCTACATCAATCACTGTACAATGTGTTGGATGTAGTCTGTGGATTGAAGTGTTGTACGCAATTGAAGAATGATCTATATCATACATGAAAATAAAAACTATTACTTGTTTAAAGAATAATAAAAGCATATTTTTCAACAATATTGAAAAAAAAAATACATAAGAATAATAAGCAATGTTAAAAGGTTGACTCTAATTCTTTTTCACTAGTCAAAATTGCAGTCATGGTTTTAAATACAGCATCCAAATCATTCAGTAAAGAAACATGGCCCCGGTCTGCTGCAACTTTGGCAACAACTTTAAATCCTGGCTTACCTTCTGGCATCAACGAATTGTAGTAAATAACACCATCTCCAGGTCCAAACAAAAAGTGCTCATAGGTATCGGTTTTAATTGCTGCTTTGGATGCAACCTCTGCACCTTTTAAAGTAGGAATCGAGTATGAATACAAACAAGCCAACGGTGGGTATCTGTCTGCTTTAGATGGATCGTATTCTAATTCATTCAAAAACTTCTTGGTACGCTTCAATGTGCGATCAAGATAAGAGACAGCTTCATCAAAAGATATTTGGTAATTGTCAGGATATGTAAATGTGTCGGTATGTTTGGGTTCACTAATATTTGTATCCTTTTTCAAATTGTTTGTATTGGTTCTTTTTCTTTTAGGTTTAGCTACCAAGGGACTCAACTCGTAATCGATCCAAGTATTGACATCAAAGAAATCCAAATCGTACTTGATATTATGGTCCTTAGTATTTACAAAGCAACGGCCATCAAGTGGAAGGAAAACATAAGAAGATCTCATTAAAAAGTTGACTTGAGCAGTCAATATCTTAGAAGACATCAAAATGGAATCACCGTTTCGAAATGGACCAAGAATATTGGGACATGCTGAAGGAACACCAGCATACACAAGACCTCTAAAAAGTTCAGGCTCTTGTTGCATGGCATGATGAGCAATTAAGCCACCCATAGAGTGCGCAATCACTAGAGGGCCTTTTCTTTTTGAATTGTTTACCGAGCTGTTTTTGTTTGATGGTAAATTTTTTAAAAATTTTAGCAATTTGGCGCTATTAATGTCGCTTGATAACCGCCAATCGTATGAAAATTCATACACTTTGCAATTGGGGTTTTCTCTAAGCCGTTTAATCAATTTTCTCGATATATCAACGGGACCAATGTGCGTCAACATTCCATCGGGATAAATTTTTGACTCCATGTTATATTCATCTTCATCGTTGATTCCAACAGTCAAGTCGATTTTTCGTAAATTAAAGCCAGCTTTGATTGGAATCCAAACTCGGCGGCCAGTTGCGCGGTCACGAAGAATAGATCCTCTGTAGCCTCCCATAATAACAACTTCACCTCTAAAATCATTCAATACTGGGTCAACCTTGTTTTGCAAAATGTTTGGAGTTAGGGCAAGTCGAACGGCTCTGAGACGAGAGTTGTCTTGTTCCTTGATATTATTGTAAACAATATCTTCTTGCCATGACGAAATGGAAACTTGACGATTTAGTTGATCACCAACCTGTTTTTGAACAGTCAAGTATTCCTGACGAGAATCATTTCCTTCATTAGTAAACGATGAAATAAAAGAAGGTAGCTTCAATGAAGGAAGTTCAATGTTTGCCAAAGGGTTTCCAAAAGGTAAAGAAAAGGAAAAGGTTTTAAGCTCGCCTTCTTCGGTTTCTTTCTTGACTTGGCGAGAATCTGGTTGCGGTAAATGGGTAGTAGAATTAGGAACAGAGACACCACCAATGATTGATTCAGCATAAAGGTGGCTCATATGAGAATGTTTCCGTGCAAGGTAAGGCTGTACCGTATGGTTTTGATCATTTTGGGCATTTTGAATATCACAATGTAAATTAGAATCTTCAGATGTTGAAAAGTTATCCTCGGATTCCTCGTGATCGTCAGATTCCAAACCAGCGTCATTAACTTCGCCTAAAGAAGTTTCTAAATTTTCGCTCGTTGGTGATTGGCTTGGACTAGATGGAATTTTTTTAGAAATGCCTGTTGTTGGAGTTTGTAACTCTGTACAAGTTGGTGATGACGGAAACGGAAACTTGTCAAGTGAGCTTGGCTTTTTGTCATTTTTATCATTTTTATTAAAATCATTAAGCGAAGTAAAACTTGAAATGCGTTTATGAGATTTGATGAACTCTCCAATCGATTTGGTAATAGAAGTGGGTGATTGTGAAACATGCAGCTGATCACCTTCAGGTTCAGAATCTTTTGGAGTAAAGATTGAACGAATGGATTTAGGGATTTTTTCCATTGTAGAAGCAGAAACCATGATACTGGTGGCAAAAGAAAGAAAAAGGGAATACAAATAGAATACGGAATATATTTATATAAAACAGGCTCAAGTATCGCTGGCTACAAAAAAGATGTGACAACTGGACCTGTTTTCAAAGCCATGAACGACAAACACAAGCAAAATCACGGCGGATTTGGACTTGTTTCAAAGACACGAGAAACGGGATCCAGCTGTGATGGTCATAAAATGCCATTTTCATCACACAAAAGACACAAATGTGCACATCTCGTCAGCTTAATTGCCGCACATTCTGTGGTCGGAACTGGCTCGTTGCAAAAAAAAAGCAGAAAACGGAAGCCTGTGATCGGATTCCTACGGCTAAAAGGCTGTAATTAAAAAGACGTTGTGCGGCTGTTGTATTACACTAAGTGTAATACTGTCGTGTGACTAAAACGTGATGGTTTACAATTGTTGCTGGAAATTGATTGGTATTGATATCATTGGCTGTGAAAAGATGTTAAATGTTGTTATTAACACGTCTTTCTCTGATTGGTCATTATTGTATCATTTTCCCTCGTCATCACTTTATAGAATTAGATGAGCCTGGTTTTGTGGTTATTTTTGTCATTTTGTAAAAAACTTAAAATAAAAATAAAATTTAAAATTCAATCAATTAATTAAAAAGCAAAACTAAAAAAAGAAAACAAGTAAAAACACATAAAAAAAAGCAGCAAAATCATTAAAATCTAGTCGTTAAAAAGGTCATAAAAATACAAGTTTGAAAATAAATTAAAGTCAGTGAAAAGGTTTTCTCATCCACATAGTTTAATGTGAAATAGTTGACTTGAGTTTAGTCCAAAGACCACCTTCACTGTCGACAGATTTATTTGAACGAAGAGACCAGATAGGACGAACAGATTCAGAATTATCGGATTTTTTGGACGAATTAGAATCACGTTTGCGAGAAACCATGTTTCCCCGACCTCCACGACCAACAGCATATACTGATGGTTCGATATCCATAGCATCGCTGACTTCTTTAAGATATTCGGCGGGTGTCATGGTGTGCATACGAGTGACAGGAATGTTGTTACCGAAACCGCCACGGCCAGCTCTGAATGTTTGGTTGGGAGAATAGAAATGTTGAATAGGGGCTGGTGTAGTAGGAACACGACGAACTGCTTCGAGTTCTGGGGACTCGGGAGTATCACGGGCAGCAATTTTAGGAGAACGGGTGTAGTTGCCAAAGCCACCTCTTCCAGCGTAGACCATTGTGAATATAGAGATATATATTTAGTTGGAAAGTGTTATTAAAACGTTATTATTCAAAATAGAATAAAAATTAGATATTAGAAAGTATTGATTAATGAATTGTCAAGAAAACAATATAAAGGAACCTGGGGAATGACCGGTTTATATACAATGAACACAAACAAATGTAAACTGGTTAGCGCCAGCCGTACTTGCTTCATGATTCCCATTTAACCTTCTCAAAGGCGAAATCCCCACATCCACAGACACCAAGCGTCACGTGGATACTGCAAATTTGCTGCGAGATTGCCCAAAAACAACCACAAACCCAGCTGGCCACGGTGAGTCAGCTCGCGTTAGACACAAGAACCGGGGCCAGAATTACAACGGCAGCCCGGCACCTCGTATTGTCGACCGTATATCCCTTACTCCGCTTTGTGTTTGTTTTGGTATTGGCTAACTATGTTCAATATTAGAGTGGTACACAGTTTCACTTCTGTTGACTCAACGGTTTTTCTTCTTGTAACGATGACTGAATTATTGTCAATCTAATAGAAATCATATCAAATAGCCATTTCTTGGTATCACAAAAAAATTTGACCAAGAATGAAATTCTTGGCCTCCCGTTTCTTCTTCAAAGTGTCAGAAAAAAAAAATTTTTTTGTTTTGTTTTCCTCGTTTTCCGAGTAAACTAAATTGCGAAATCTGGGGTAATATTTAAACATATTGGCGTGTATGTAAAAAATACATTTGTGTACTTGCCCAGAGTTAAATACACGGCTGAACATGTGTTTGTGGAAATGTTGGCGTTTTACAATCTCAGAGCAACAGGATTTCACTGGGTATTTGGTTTGTGGGTTAGGGCTTAAATTCGTGATTCAGATGTGTATTTATGGTCGTTATTTACCAGGTTCATGTGTTGAAAATTTTGGATTTATTTTATTTTATTTACATACATACACATTCAAATCATGATTCATAATATTCGCTTGACCAAGTCAATAATGTTTATTAAATTTACTTCAACAACTTCTTAACTTCAGCGGCAACAGCGTCACCAACTTCAGTAGTGCTGTTAGTACCCTTGAGGTCGCCAGTTCTAATACCATTGTCCAAAACAATCTTGACAGCCTTCTCAACAGCCTCACCTTCTTCCTTAAGGTTCAAAGAAAGCTTCAACATCATAGCAGCAGAAAGAATGGTAGCCAACGGGTTAACCTTGTTTTGCTCCAAATCAGGAGCACTGCCGTGGCAAGGCTCGTAAAGACCGAAAGCAGTGTTGCTGTCAGGAAGAGAAGCCAAAGAGGCAGAAGGAAGAAGACCCAATGAACCAGGAATGACAGAGGCTTCATC
>JAJLVH010000182.1:0-13853 GCA_030570155.1 Magnusiomyces magnusii
CCAAATCCAAATCCAAACCCAACCTCTGAAGAACCTCTATAATTTTCTGGTAATGAAAAAGGTTGGTTATACAAAGAATCAGAAACATTCAATTTGCTTGAACCTGCACTCTCTGTTACAAATCCTCCATTTCCACCAGCTGCATTCTTTTCCTCCTTGTTGTTTTTCTTTTCTTCATTCTTTCCTGATCCTGTTTCTTCTTCGTCTCCATATTCTTCTTCATAAATCACATCCTTTTGACTCACTCTGCGAAACAGCAAAGGTTCTGCAACTTGTTGTTTGTTCAATTGTTTTTGATTTAACAACTGCTGATTTAATGGTTGCTGGTACTCCCACGGCTGCTGGTACTGCCATTGCAATTGAGAATTCTGTAGCTTGAGATTCTCCAAATGCTTTTGTTGTTCAAGATGCACAACTTGTCGCAAAGAGTGTGAAGAAGGTTCGGCATGAAGATGGTGAATTTGAGACTGGTGTTGTCTTCGTAATGGATTTTGTGGAGGAGGAATAAATCTTTGTTGAGAAGGTTGTTCATTTTGATATTTTTGACGAGACATGTGAAACTCTTGGCTATCCAACAAGTGTTCCTGACTAGGTGTATTATCAGCAGATTTCAATAAATGTTTGTACCGACGAGGATCAATAATTCCATATCTGTTGCTATTATTGCTGGATTTATTACCAGTATTGTCATCACCAACACTGCGCCTGTTATGAGTTGCTGGATTAATAGGTGCTGTGTGCCCACACGATGAAATATCGTCAAAGTTTTGCAAACTATAGTTTCGACAACTACATTGACTATCATCACACCTGCTTCCACAATCACAATCACTGTAACAAAAGCTTCCATCATCGGGCGAAATATTGCTCACATCACTAATCATTTCTTCTTCTTCACTGCTGTTGAAATCATTATCGTTGTTGTTAGCATATTCATTGCTGTTGGTATTTTCACTGTAATTATAGTTATTGACCATAAATTTGCTTGTTTCTTTTTTATCGGTATTGATATTCAAATTGTTTGTGCTGCCCTCAAAACTTTGCAAATCTTCATAACCTTCTTCATAATGATCATTGTCAAACGTGTGCTTGCTTTGTTCAAGAAGACTGCGGCTGTAATGGTACCCACTAAGTTTGTTGATTTGACTTCCGTCTTTATACAAAGTCTCTCTTCTATCTTCATCTGTAAACTCTTTTGCATCTTCGTAGATTTCGTGGCTTGCTGTACTGTGGTACGTCAATTCAGCCACTTGATTGTTGTCTTGGCCACCATGCTGTGTAGTTTTGCAAGTTTCATTGAGGTCTGTACCAGATGATGTATTGTAACTTGAAAGCTTGATTGAACTGTATGGTTTGTTTGAAGATTTGGTTTGTTGTATTACATTTGGATATTCCAAGCTTCCATTGTTGATATTTTCATCAACTCCAACCTTTTCTTTGCCATGTATCGAAACGACACCTTCATGAGTTTCAGAAGTTTCATTCTTATCACCAGCACCATCACTTCTATCTAAAGAATCAAGTTTTTCAACATCATTACTTTTAGTAGCGATAGTATTATTTTCGAAATTTCCAACAGATTTATCATCATTATCATGATCACCGTCACTATTAAGCATATTCTTATTACCGCTCGTCTGTTCTAGCCTTAAAATGGTTTTCGCAACCAACAATAGTGCACTCACATCATGGTACGAATCAAAGATAATGAGCATGACGTGTGGAGTTTTGACAATATAACGATGAATAGCATCTATTTGTGCATCTGTAGCATGGCCCTGTTTCCGAACAACATCATCAAAAAACGAAAGTGTGCTAATGTATGGGTATTTGTTGTGATAAGATTCAGATTGAGATGAATTGGAAACGCCATTGTCGTTATCATAATTGTTTGTATTGGCTTGTTGTTCAATCTGTTTAGGCGCAAGAATGGTATCATCATCGCCAACCAAATCATCTTTGCTACTCAATGACTTTCCAGGTCCACCAGATTCCAAAATTGAAGATGTAGCGGCTGTAGTCATAGAAGCTCCAGAAGCTGAAGTACGATTGGTTGGCACCGTCGAAGCCGAAGACGCAGAAAACGGATAATTATCAGACAAATTATGACTTTGGCCCGTTGGTTTTGACGTCGATGGAATAGATCCAGTCGAAAAATCAGAATTATTGGTTAACGAAACCGGAATTGCTGTATGGGCAGCGGCTTTAGGGCTTGTAATTGAGTTTTGGCCGGATAACGTATTAGGCGCACTAGCAATTGCACAACTGGCTGATGGACTTTTGGTTGTATCGGTATCAATAATCATGGAATTGTACTTGGGAAGCGGCGTGGATGTGGGGAATTGTCGACTGGAAGCGGCTGGTGGAGTGGATTGATGTGAAACAGTTGGTGATGCCACTAATGCAGGTGAAGAAACCAGATTTGGCATCGAAGGCTCAATGTTTTCTTCATTTGGATCTTCAAAAATTACCGATGGCTGTGAGTTGTGAAAGTATATTGGTGCAGAAACAGGCTCATTAGATAATAACGAATTGTCGTCAAAAGGCATCTGTGACTTTTTCTTTCGGCTGCTTTTTCTGAAAAACGTATGGCCATCATAAGATTCTTCATTATTTTCATTTTGGTTGCCATCATCCAAATCGTCGTCACTTAATTCAATACCGTAATACTCAAAGGAACAATTTGTAGAACTAAAATCATTGCTGTCGTCGTCATCACCGTTACTAAGTTCGTCATAGGCTTTACCCAAGTCGTTATTGGCTTTATTTTCGAAACCTTTATCCTTGTGGTTGGAGGACGAATTTGAAACAGACAAGTCCAAACTAGTTTTCTGGGCGTTTGGTGCATGGCTCTTGCTTGTTTGCAAGGATCCTTTGTCAACTTCTTTGTCTTCAATATCGGGATTTATTCCGGTAGAGTTTTTTATTTCAGACAAAGATGATTGTGGGTTTGATGACGAGGTTTTGTTGATAGTGTTTGTGGAATATTCCAATTTATCAAGAGACTGTTTAACTGGTTTGCTGGAATCGTCACTAGAAGAGCTTTTAATGTTTGAATTATTGACATCAGCCGCAGATAGATTTCTAGATAAAGATTTGGTATTACCAGTAGATTTCAAATTATTGCTGTCGGCAACTGATTTGGAGTTTGAAGATTTGGTATTATGTTTCATATTATTGGTATTAGATGCAAGATTAGAGGTGGAGTGGGGATGGTGCTTGTAATAGCCGCGCATATAAGCGAGTGGATTGTATTTAGAAAAGCTAGGAAAAAGAGCATCAAGTTCTTCAAAACGAGGGCCCAAAGGAAAAGGTTGGAACGCTTGGCGACGATAAGTTTTTTTGCGAGCAAACTTGTTGATTTGCTCTTCGGAAGCAGAAAGACGATATTCGTTAGGAATCCATTGCCAATCGGGAACGGTTTTGCCATAATGAATAATACGAAATACATGTAATTTATGACGGTACCAATCTTTTAAAGTTTGGATATCACCAATTTCGTTGTTTGTAATGGAACGAATACAAATCCAGGTATTAAATGCAATATTCCAGACCTGATCAGAAATCTCGCCATGATTAGTGAAGGGATGTTCAGCCGTTTGGATAGCATGCATTAAGCCTTCCAAAACGATGGACTCGTAGACCGAAACGGGCTGAAAGTACGTCGGCGGGCCTATTATGGAACGACGACGGGGAGATTTTATTTGAGGTACAGTGGCTGAAATATCATGATGGTCAGCCAAGGTATGATTAGTGGTTGTGGTAGTAGTACTGTGAAGATCGCGATTTTCGGTACGAATACTGGAACTAGCTATTGATTCACGTTTGGAGGTCGGTTGAGGCTTTAGCTGCAGCGCTTCTGCTTGCGGTGGGTCGGTTTGGGACGGTTCAGTTTGCTTATTTTCCACGGCTTTATTTGGACTACTGGGAAGATTATGTTGAGATTCTGTAAATTTTGGAGTTTGCCATAAAGCAGGAGATAGGATTGGAGATTCGGGACGTGAAGAAACAGAAAGTTGGCGGGGTTTTTTAGCAGATGACCCAGAAGACGATAAAGAAGGAGATGATGATGATGACGGTGATGGTGAAGATTGTGAAGATTGTTTAGAAACTAATGGATCTGGATGAGACTGAACCGGAAGAGAAGAGATTTGAATATCAGCATTTTCATCAGATTCAAGTTGGTGTTGTTGAAATTGATTGTCTTCAGCTAATTCTTGTTGATACTCTTGACGAACAGCTTCTAGTTCTTCTAAAAAGTAAGATTTCGAAGTAAGAAAGTGTTTAGTACGTTTTAAACGAAGACGAAGAAATCTAGGAATATCAAAACCAGGTTTATGTTCACGACGATATTCCAGTACGGTATCAATAGTTTTTATGTGGTTTTCGGGATCGCCAGTAACGATTTGCTGTGGAGTTGGAAGTATACGCAACGCTTGACCAAAGGTATTGAATGTAGTCAGGGTATAGTAGAACGAAAAGTAATTCTGATGGATGCAACTGTCGATTGAAAAAATCAACGACTCGATGACAGATTCATGAGTGACCTCATCGAGGTCCATAGTTGCAGCAGGTGAAAACGGTGAAAAATCGGTGATGAATAATGGTTTTTTACGGGAAAAGCGAACAAGAAAAGGTTTGAAATTGTAAAAAAAAAAAGCAACAACAAAAAGCGATGTAGCGTATATAAAATAAAAATAAAAAAATAAAAATAAAAAAAATAAAAATAAAAAAAATCAAACTGGTTGGCGTTGAACGGCCATTTTCGTAACGAGTTGCAAACGGGCCTGGATGCCAGCCAAATAATCGCTTCCAAATCATGGAAATATTATTTTGCTATTGTTACGACCCATGTTACGTTTTCTGGTTGAAATTCTCTGCTTTCCAGCCTGGCTGTCAGTGTAACATTCTCTTATACCACACACTGCAACACTGTCGCACGGCTATTGTTGTAGCTGGAAACTGCTTTGGTTTACGGTTGTTATTTGGGTGCTGTATGTGCTGCTTAATATAGTAACGAACTGCCACAGCGCTGATCATCTATAGTCACATGACATCATACCCTAAAACACCAATCAGGGTAACTTTACAACATCTTCAACGTTGTGGTCACCGTCCGCTTTTCAAATAAAAATTTTTATCACCACCAAAATTTCCACATGAGGGTCTTTTTTTGAATATAAAAAGAAAAAAAAATACCGTCAGGAATTTTTCTTCTTCTTTCACTCAACACTTTTGGTTTTGGTATGTTTGGACACAGAATTTTGGGCTGTTTTTGTTAATGAATTCAATCGGGATTAAAAACGAAAGAAATTAAACGTTGGCTGGTTTTCAGTTGATTTTGATTTATTGTGTTTATAATCCCTTTTTACTTTATTAATAATAATTGAGTAGATTGTGTTTCTTTTTTTATATGATGAGTTTATCATTCTTCTTTCCTTTATCCTATCGACTATGACGATAAGGTGCTAATGATTGCTTCTCCGGTTTGTAGCTTGCTACTGCTGGGCTCAGAAGCTTTACTTGCCAGTATTTTATTTGCCTGATTTAAAAAATTGAAATTATATTTCTACTCAATACCATCCTCAATCACTATTGAACTTTTTACTAACTAGTAAATTAGATTATTGGATATGGATTTTTATTTCTTTTATTGAAGTTTCAGAATGACTATAAATAGGTATGTCTTTATTTATTCATTTGTCTTGAAAAGGGTTTTTCATGATGAAAATTCCTTATGAACATTCGCAGTTTCCACGGTAGCTCACGTTTGAACCTAATCTTTGTGAAGCCAGTGACCGCAATTATCCTTCCTTGGATGTCTGATTTTTCAACCTTTTCATGAACAAGTGACAAAAGTGCTATTGATTGTTTTGATTCAATTACTAACTTTTCCCCTTAGATTTTCAATTTATTTTGATTAATTTATGTATTGTTTATTCTGTAATTAAAATATATTTGATTTAAACTGAAACTTATAACTCGTTAATATTTACAAGGGTGTCGTGAGTTCTGCGACGATTCCATCAATAACAGCACTGTATCTTGAGTAATTAAATCCAAGTGCCATTGATATTGATCCAACCAACGTTTCCAATGGAATCTTTGACGTATTGTTGCTTTGCCTCAAAATGTCATTGATAGCCACGCTTTGCACAGACGTCGATGAAAACAGCATTGGCGAAATCGTAGGAGGGCGTGCTGCCATTGTGGGATCCATCTGCCGGATCTTGCCCATTTTTTCGGCAAGTTTAGTGAGTCTGATTGCAAACGCGGGATCAAAACCAAGCTTGTTGTTTTTGGAAACAAAGTTCAACAATGCAAAGAAAGTGACATGGTCGTGTGTGATCAACAAAGTTTGCAAAACACGTTCATACACGTCTAGCGACGGAACAAAAGAAGAGCTTTTCAGCATTTTGAAAATCAAAAACTTGAGAGGTCCAATCGAAGAGTCAATTGGTTCTGTAGGATTGTAATTTTTCGCAGCTGCCAACAAAAACACTGGATCTTGTTCATTGGCGCTGATTTTCGGGAAAAATGTAAATGACTGGAATGTTTTGGGATATGTTCGGAAATAATCACGAATGATTGTCCAAATGGTTTTGTACCCTTCTGAAGAAAAGGTTTGGAATTTGTCTTGGAGTGGTATACTCAAAAGTTTGCAAAACGATGTGAAGTTTTTGGTTCTGTAACAGTATTGGAACAAGGCGAGGTAGATTGATTCGTCATACTTTTTCAAATGCTGGTTTGCTTTTTCCAAAATCTTCAAAACCAATTCTTGGTTGCGTCGACGTGCCGCGTATTGAAGAACGATTGAATAATGAATTGGTGACGGGAATGGAAGTTCTAAATTGTATTTCGAATAATATTCTCTTTTTTCCATTTTTTCCAAAAACTCCAAAGCTTCTGGTAATCGACTGCTATTCAATAATGCCTTCATAACGTATTGGATCGTCAGTTTTGTTGGCTGAACACTGTTCTTTGACATTTCACCCAACACTTCATAAACTCTTTCTGTTTTTCTAATCGTCACTAATCCATAAATCCATTCTTGATAAAACTTTTTGTTGGTCCCAAGCTCAGGATTGCTTTCCAACAAAAGATAAGCAACTTGGTCTAAAATGTTATCGCCAACAACAATATCTTGAATCTTTTCTTTTGAAACGATTTTTCGTAATGCTGAAATAATGTGCAATGTTTGCTCGGTATCCGCATAAGTAACACTCTTTGCAATTGTACGCAAAGTTCTAATAAGAATATGCAAAGGAATTGGAATATGGACTGAGTTCACCATTTCAATCATTTGTAAACTGTGCGTAGGTCTAGATGATTTAACAATCAAACCAAGAGCTTCAATAACGTCTTTTTCTGTTGGTATTGTTTTTTGGTTAAACACAAGTTCTGCTTCTTCCGGTTCCATATTACCTGTAATGTCGACTTCTTTTCCAACATGTCCAGCTTTTTTCACTTTGCTCATCATATATTCGCACCATCTCCATGCGTCGTCTGGTTTTCCAGTTTCTACATACGACTTGATGAACCGTGAGACAACTTTGGGAGGAACATAATCATACTTTTGGATCAAATCAGATGCAAGTTTTTCAGCACTTCCCAAATCATAAACTTCTTGATATAAACATGATCCGACTTCGATCCACCAAATAGAATTCTTCACATCATCTTTTGATAATCTCGATTTCCAAATCTTTAATGCATCGTTTACTCTTCGTGAGCTGACCAAAGAATTCAAATAATCCACCTCATTGTACGGATCAAGACGAACAAGTTTTAATCCATAAAGAATATCACCAACAAGTCTAATACTTTTTGTTCGTATGTTTGAACCGCTTTGATTCTTTGCAAGCTGGAACAAAATAACCAAAAGTTCTAAAGGAGGATCCACTTCAGGATCCCGTTCCATTTGCGAAAATAACTTGACGTTTTGCCACAAATTGACATAAGTACTATCTTGTACGAGTCCTTCGCCTTCTTGTTCAAGCATGATGATTTCTTCAACCATTCCTTGGATCAATTCAATTGCCGTACCATATTCGCTCATAACTGGTTGATTCTCAGTTGGGTTATTGGTATTATCAAGTGTTGCTGTTTGTTGTTGGTTTGTTAAATCAGTTACATTGTTAAAGCAAGCATTTAACTTATCACCATACTCTTCAATCAACGCTGACACTTTTACTTGCTGGTCATATGGCATACTTGGTAACACTTTTTTTAAATCGTCAACAGATTTGATTTCATGCTGAATTTCCTTTGTTTTGGGCTCAAGATTTAAAATACTCGCCAATTTTTCGCGGCCAACTTCGTCTCGTTTAAGCTTTCTTCGTCTTGCGTTTAAAATATCTTGAAAACCATGTCTTGTCGCAGGCAATTTTTTTCTGCGTGCCGAATGAATCCAACGATTCGTTATGAATGTGCTACTGGCTGATACTGAAGCATTGAAATCGATTCGAGCTGGCTCTGAGAAAACAGTGTTGCCGAAATATCTGGATCCCGTCTGGTATGTGTTTCCTGTTATTGCAGCTGGATTGAATCTGGCATATTTGATTGAAGCTGCTCGAAGCATTGTATATTTACGATACAAAACGCCGAGAAATTATGATTAACGTCTCGATCTGCAAATAATGATACAAACGTTTGAAGGTCCAAAAAAATTTCAAAATGCCATAAACCTGACCCAGTCTGATACTCAACCCTATCCCTGAACAAGACTGGAAAATGTTCAAACGGTCTGTGAATTACATGAACGGCTGTATTTTTTTTTTTTTCAGAAGTAAACAAATGTTTATTTCCGATTTCATTGAAATTGAGCAATTGAGCAGTTGATCAGCCATGTTTAAAGTACCACACGACATCCAATCTGGTGCATCATATGTCACCAACATACTTGTATCTCACGGGTTTCTTGATATCAATGATCCATTAGAACTTTGTAGCCATCAGCTACAATATCTTTCAACAAACAAAAACTCATCTTCATCTTTATTCACATCGTCTTCGTCAATGCAAGAACCATTGACTGAAAGCGAAAGATCCAAAGATAAAGGAAAAAGGCATTCTGGTATCCCGCAAAATGTTCAAGAAAAAGCAATTAAAACTGATAGAAAGTATCTTAAATTGTTAAATACCCTTTTATCAACAATCAACAATGATACCATCACAAGAGACAGCTTGGTTAGTGAGATGGACGAGTTAAGGAGGAAAGTTGATATGTATCAAATTCAATCAAAGAAATTAAATTCAAGATGTGAAGAATACTCTACAAAAGTCGAAACAGCACATCGAACAAATATGTAAGTTGTAGTAATTGTGTCTTGGTTATCCATAAGCTAACATAAATTATTAGGGAACTAAAATCTCGTATTAATGAGATAGAAAAAGAAAACAAATCAGTCATTGACGAATTAAACAAATCTCGGCTATTACACGAAAAAGCAAAACATGAATACCAAGTCGAATTACGGAAGCGTGATGTTCAAATTGGTAAACTAAAACAACGAATAGTGGATCCAATGACTCGCAAGTTAAACACTGGAAGTTGGAGTGGTTCCATTTCTAAAGGACAAGTTGGAAGTGCAGGAAGCAATTCAGATGAAGCGTCACGGCCTCTTACTGCCTCGGAGCAAAGATTACCTGGCGGCTTTTCTAAGGTTTTAAGTTCATATTCTTCGGTCCATAAACAGCCCTATACTATTTTACGCAAATCGCCACAAATTTATAATGATTTGAACGGCCAACAAAATTCTGGTCTTGACGATTCAGCAGATACCCCAGCTTTAGTACGTGCATGGCAAGATACCCTTGTGAAAGAACTTCGACTGTTAGCTCACGACAATTCATTGTTATACTCACTCATTAATACAACACGTTTAGCATTAGAAAGCATAATTGATAATGGAAAAACACGGGTGAATAAATCCAAAAACACGAATAAAACATCTCAACATACTTATGGAAATATTGAATTAGACAGTCAAAATGAAAAAGAAGAAGATGTTGATATGGAATCAGATAATGATTCAGAATTGCCTGATAATATAAACATCCAACATATCGATATACCAGTTTCGGAAAAACTTTCATACTATGATTCTGATAAACGGTTTGCCTTGGATAGCAAGTACCATTTTGAAAAACTCGGATATGATATTGAACGTCTTGTCACATTTGAAAACTTTATCCAAATGTTGAACCCATCCAAATCTACAAATACCAAAATGGCGTCTTCATTTCTTGTTTACAACAACAACAACAATAACTCAAATTTTCTGTTGCAAAGATCCGGGGCTGAGTTGACTCGCACTGTTGAAGCAGTTCCTGCTAAACGGCTTTACAAAAATGTGGAATCTACACTTTATAACTTGTCAATATTAGTTCATGATCCTTCACTCATATCATCAGATGAGTTGAAGAAAAAGGACAAGGAAATCAACTATTTGAAAAAGGATCTGCACAAAACTAAAGAGTTGTGGAAAAATGCATTAGACACTATGGACAAATGGAAGACTTATCGAGAAGAAAGAAACGAAAATGATTGAGGACTTGATTTTAGTTTCTTATCTTTAGTCACAAATGCGGGTTTTTTTATAATTTTTATTTCATTTTTTTCTAATACCAGTGTTATTTTATTATTATTATTTCAAAGGATTAGAGTAATGTTGCAACAATACGATTATCATAACCAATTTCAATAATACCATTAATCTATTCCAAATCATTTTTTTTAAAACAAAAGGTAATTTATCAAAGAGGTTTTAAAGTTACTTAACTATTTTATTTATTTTATTTCAAACAATTTTAATTCATGTCCTTTTTTTTCGCATAAATCTTTAAACCAGAATACAAAATTTACTTCATTATGAACGGCACGACTTTGTTTCACTTCATTATTATTATTCATTTTTTTTTTAACACAATTGTCATTTGATGCTATACCAGTTTTTGAACTCTGATATCATTAATATGTATTGTTAATTATGTAGATTGCGTATTTGTTTTTGATTCATAAGTTGTTTCTCATATTAAACTTTTTGTATTTACCAAAAATTGTAAATCCTGTAATTGTAAACCGAAAAAAAAAAAAAAAGAACATTACCAGATTATGTATTAAAATTTATTCAGATTTATTCAAACTTATTCAATTACCTATATATTTATTACTAAAAAATTAATTTTGGGAATGCTTTTTTCCAACACTAAAACTTGGCTTTCTCCATTTCCATTTTCCATGCGAAGACGCCAACCCATTGTTCATTTCGTTACCATGAATCGTAGTCACAGGAGTCACCATAAAATTGGATTGCGATGCAACTTTAGGCGAAGTGAATGGGGATGGACTGATTTCACGAGGTGGAGATGGTGTTCGGTTAGCACTCACTAAATTCAAAGACGTACCACCATTGCTTTTAGAATGTTGGTGGCTCACATGAGAACGAAGATCGGCAAATGATTTACTAGCAAATGGTTTGCTATTGCTGTTATTATTATTATTATTATTGCTGGAATTGGTACTGCTGGAAAACGGATTACGCAGGTTGTAATGAGACTTTTGTGATGACAAGCCATGGGTTTCATAATTGTTGTGGTGGCGTAGATTACTAACATCTTGATCTTCATTTGAAAACAGGCCCCGGTGTTTAGACTGATGCAACGCATTACCAACGCCAAAGTTTCGAGCCCCGTTCTTTTGTGATTTTCCGGTTTGAGACATGAACGAATCTTCCGAAGACTGAGATCTATGCTTTCCCAAATGCATATGATAAAGCCCTTGGGTCAACTTGTTGTTGGTAATGGAATGCGATTTGGTGTGCTTTTGTTTTGGAGGTTTGAATGCAGCATTTTTGACAACAGGACTGGGCTCAATTGGAAAAGGTGCAGGCATGCTAAGAGCTTCAGTAAAAGAAGTAGTAAACGAGTCTCTAGGATTCGCAATCTGGCTTGCAACTTGATTTGCAAAATTGATTGTGTTTGAGCTGGATTTTTTTGTCAATTCGGGTCGCTCCAATGCCATGAACTCGGTATTTGATTGTGCTGAAACGGTTCTGTAGTCACTCATATCATGCATAGGCGGAGCTGGAAGCAATGGTTCTTCGCCAATGTATTCGCCACGATGACGGATTTCACCAATGTCTCGGTACTTGTTAAAGTGCGGTTTGTCTTGATGATGGATGGCAGGAACACTCATGGAACGAGTTGAAAAATTGACGTTTGTTTTGAGTTGTGAGCCATTATTAGATTTTGGCGAGTAGTCATGGAATAACACTGGAGAACTAGTTGAAGCATTGGAACTTGCAAAACTGAAACCATCTTTAAAGATTTGCTGTGACGGCTGGAAAGAATTGGTAGACATTTCCGTGAATGTATTTGAAAAGGCGGGAGCAATAGAAGCAGACTTTTTATGACCGTTGAATGCTGGAGGTGGCATTTTTGGCTTTTTCTCGTTATCAAAAGATGAACTACTATTATGATAATAATAGTTGTTATTGGGTGTAGACTTTCGAGGCTTTTCACAAAGATCATAGCCGCGACGACTTTGGTTTTTTCCATATTGTCCAGTTCGACTAACTGGCTTTCTGCGTTCCATAAAAGTCATGTCAATAGCTCGAGGAGCCTGGATGTTGACAGCACTTGGTTGCTTAACTACTTCATTCACTTTTGGAACAATCTGAGGTGCGGAGCGAGACTGGAAGTAATAACTAGGAATGTCACAAATGCTATAACCGGCATTAAAATTAGGTTGTACAGATTTTGGTGGAAGAGCGTTTCCAAGCTTTGCCAAACCATCAAAATTTTTTTTGCCATCATTTCCGTCACATTCATCGTCCCAATTACCAAGACTCAAATTGATCATGTCGAGGTTGTTGGTAATACATTCCCAATCATAAACACTGACTTGTCTATTGCTATCATTCAGCAGTGCGGCATTGCTTCTACCAGGAACCTTTCTAAGCGTAAAAGGTTGTGGTGCGTTGCTGCTTGTTCCAGATTTTCCGGTACCTTTAGGAAGAAGAAGAAGATGATGAGCTTTGGCAGTTGCGCCAGGAGGCAGTTCAGGAAGTTCTTTGGAAAGCAACATTTTTTTTGATTTTGAACGTTTTAGCACAGTTTCAAGATTAGAAGTAGGCAATGGGGAAGCTTTAGTATTTAAAGAGTTGGAGTAAGCAGGATAGTTAACGCTTTTTGCTGAAACAAATTTGCTTGAGTTTGTATTTGATACTGAGTTTCCATAATTTGACATATCAGTAACACCATTTCTGGTGCTGTTATCGTATTTTATGTTTTTAATAAGGTTAGACTTTGAGTCCGGGGCAGTGATCCTGTGTCCTTTTTGATCCAGATTATTTAAAATACTGGCGTCAGGAACAACTATTGAACCAGTTTCGATATTACCGCTGTTTACATCTTTATCAGCTACCATTGATGACGACTTCGGAGAATCAGTGTTTACGGCACCAACAATTCTTATCTTTTTATTGGCCTTGAAATCGGCAAAAGCATAAGATGTACTGATTGCATTGTTGCTATACATGGCTTCCGATTCCCGGGTTTTGACGAGTTTTACTGCCAGTTTGGGTTGACTAAAGTTTTCCATATTTCCAGATTTAGAAACGATTGGAGTATTTGAGATTTTTGTACTAGCCTTGGTGCCTTTTGTTGATTCATGGCTATGATCCGTACAAGCTGAAGAAGTACTACTGGTTTGTGCCTTATGTGTAAACACTGACAATTTATCTGAACTATCACCAAGAGACGTGGTTGATACCGACGAAGCATTAGAATCCATGCTTGTATGTGTTTTTTTTGTTGTTGTATTATGCTGGCTGAGGATGTTTTGTTTT
>JAJLVH010000183.1:0-13844 GCA_030570155.1 Magnusiomyces magnusii
TTTTTTTTTTTTTTTTTTTTTTTTGAAATCATAGCAAGTATTGTATAAAGCGTGTCAAAAATAATCGTAAATTCACAACTCATGATTGTGTTTGGTTTAATTCTTTTCTTCAAAATTATTAGAAGTGCGAACAATGTCGCTACTTGATTGACTCTTTTGTGACTCCACTGAAGAAATTGAAGGAACATCGCCCATCAACGAAACATCAAATCCGTTGGCCGCAAGGTAATCACGGAACAAATCATCTTCTTGCATCACTTGGTCTTGGCCAAGTGGTGGAAGGAAGAATAATGCTAAAACTGCTGAAAGCATGCATAACGAAGACGAAACCCAGAATGGACCTTGGTTACCGCTAATGGTGTCGGCACCACCAAGATCTTTAATAATATATGGAAACGTCTTGGTGCCAACAAATGCGCCAATCTTACCAACAGCTGCAGCAACGCCGTAATATTGACCACGAATACAAGATGCGGATGTCTTGGATGCAATGATGCCAATTTGGTCACCTGGACCAAATTCACCAAGAGTCATGAAGATACCATAAACAACAACGAAGGCACCAATATGTTTGGTGAGTCGTTCGTAACAGCCAGCCATGATATAGCCAATAACTCCCTGAAGTCCAACACCAATAACAAGCGAAAGACGAGGGCCTAAGTAGTCGGAAGCATATGCACCAAGGAATGCACCGGGGATATAAAACAAGTTGAGCACAGTATTCCAACCAAACGTCTTGTACAAATCTCCGTCAGGAATGACAATGTTTAAAATGGTAGATGAGTAAATACCAAAAGCGTAAGCAGAGAAATCATAAATGAACCAAATCAATGAAACAACAATAAGACGAGGACCGTAATACTTGAGAACGAGCCAGTAAGGGGTTCCTGTGCGCTTCAAGTTGTTCTTTGAAAACTGCTCGGGCTCTTTAAACTTGAGACGAAGGAAAAACAATGAGATTGGTGGAATAGCACCCAAACCAAGTGTGATTCTCCATACAGGTGTCAAGTGGTCTTTACCGCAAATCCAAAGCAAAACCAAGGGAACAAATGCAGAAACAACAAATCCGAAATCAATCATAAAGTTGGTAAACAGAAAAAAGTATCTGTTTCTGGAACCTTTACTCAAAACAGCACTGGCTTCGGCAGCAGCGACGGAACCAGCAGGATATTCACCACCAATACCAATACCAATGAAGAACCGGTATGCAGTCAAAGCAGCAAGCATGCCATAGATAGAGCCGCCAACGCCTCAAGAGCCAGACGCTAAAATGGTGAACAAAATAAGAATGACAGTAGAAACGATCATACCGATTTTACGGTTATGATAATCGGCAACATAACCGAAAAACAGCTGACCAACAACAGTGCCGACGAAAGAAATAGAAGCGACGTTGGATTGTGTAGGTGAGTTTTTGTACTCTTTAGGATATAAGATATCAATGATAGTGCTGACGGAACCAATAGACTTGAAATAATATTATTGTTAGTATGAAATAACTACTTCTTGTTGTATAAGAAAACACTTACGTTATTGACATATCTATCAGAAAACAGACCAGCGCCCGCAGTGATAATTGGCCAAAACTTACTTAAGCCTTTTGTAGGAACAGTTTTGGTTTCAGAATCGGAATCAGATTCAATTGTTTTTTGATCACTTGTTTTTTTCCAAGGCAAGTGAACTTCGTCTTTGACCATCCGGGTCCAGTTACTGATAATGCTCATTTCAAGAATATTTTTTTATAAGCAAAATAATGATATATTGATTTATTTAGAATATCTGAAAGAAATGGAACGGTTTTTAAAAAACAGTTTCAAATGAAACTTATAAGCCTATTTATATCTTTTTTGAAAATATACATTTTACATAATGATTTAAATACGATTAAAAAATGAATGAAACGTAAATGATCTAAATAGTCAACGTAGTGTATGAAAAATAAGTAACTTTTGTGATTGATATTTCATCGTTGACAAGCAAATTCTTTTCCGTAAATGTGTTTGTAGGTTTGAAACTCAAATAAACTTTTATTTTCAGTTGAAAAAATAAAATATACCGTTATTTTGTACCCTGGTGCTATTTTTCAAAACCACTTGGTTACTATCTAGTTTCCATCATTGCGTCAGTAATTATTTCTTTTAATTTTATTATTGCCAGTTATAAAAACAAGTTTAGCCAGCCAACTACAATTCCAAATTGGAAACACGTTCACACCTTTGATAAAAAAAATAAACTAGTAATTGGTTTTCGTCAAGAATCACACATATAGATACATGCCGGAATATCAGGCAAGTTATTATTGTTATTCATATTGAACTTCAATCTTGTCTTTTTATCTATTTTTCAAACAATACACATTTAAACAAATATGATTGCACATATTTATAGATATTGCCAATTCTTTTCGCTATGAAAAATATCAAAACCATAACGAGCTTCTACACGCGATCAATATGTTAGTCGAGCAAACCGTTTAATTATTTGACGGTAATGAAATACGAATCAAAAGCCAAGTTTTTTATCGACAGTTTTTGATATTTTATTATTTATTATTTCCATTTACGCAAGCGAATTCGATAATTTATAATTTGCTGAAATATAAAAACGTGGGTCAACGGTATTATTGAAGATGAATATATGTTGTATTTGCTAAGCGGTGTGCCAGAAATTTAAATTTTTCTCAAAAACTGTCAAATCAAGTCTTCACAGCCAAAACAGTTGGTATTAGGGCTTATTCTCGAAAACTATTTCAAGAATTGAAACATACACCAAGCAAAGGATGATTCAAAGTCATCAGTGATTTATAAACTTTTTCTTCACGGTAGTCGAAATAGGCCATATCCGCTGACATCACATGACATGTGTATATTTTTGCTGGTCCCCTTTTTTTGAAAAAGAAAACTCTGCTAAAAGCCCCGTATTTACTGGTTTATTGGCACTGATTCAATTCTGTTATAAAGGTTAGTTTGATTGCGATGGAAGTACACATAAAATGACGATTTGAATGGCTTGAACATTTGCGAAATAAAAGTGCAAATAAACTTAAATTTTAAGCTTAATTCAAACGAGGGAAAAACTTGGTACAGAGAGCCAAATAAAATGAGTTACAGTGGTTGTAACAAATGCGTCACTGGCATTGTTGTTAACTTGGTGGTGGTTGCAGAGTTAGTAGCCGGTGACGTAAACGCATATGCAAAGTGCATGACATGGTGTGTAACAACATTCGTCTCCTTAGAATAAAACCTCCCTTTTCTGTTTCCCCAAAATCGCCTTTTTTGTCCATACGTTTTCTTTTTTTTTTATTTGTTTTTATTTCAAATTTCCTGTTTTCGCTGAAATATTCAGTTTTGTCGGTTTCACCGTTATTTTTTTTGTCATTTGCCAAAAAAACGGCACCTGTTTCGTTTATTTTGTTTTGTTTCATCTGTCACGCTTTGTATATCAACACAAACCCTCCCTTCTTTTGACTGCCAACCTATTCATCTTTCGAATCGCCTATGCAGTCTTCTACTCATGTTTCTACTTCTTCGTTCACTACGCTACCGACTGTCAATGAGATTTCAATGTCTTCTATGAAAAGACCCAACAGGCAATCCAACAATGATAACTCAAACATGGCTTCTACAACAATACTAGCTTCACCAGTGTTACCTGCTCCAGCAGCTCGAAGATCACCAGCTAGCAGGCGTCGTTCATCTCTTTTTTCCAGCACTTCATCCATGTCTTCAACAACTAGTATTCCTGGCGTGAATTCTATGATTGGTGTCCCAAGTTCGAACGGCTCTTGTTCTAATGATCAAATAGACACACTCAGCAGTTTTACACATACTGGTCCTTATGGCAGTGCTTCTAATAATAACCACGCAAACACCACTACAAATACCCATTCTCGTTACAGTAATTTAGGGTTTAATTCAAACCATAATCATAATAAACCCGTTAACAACAACAACTCCACTACAACTCAACACAAAACGTCAGCATCTCGTAACTTTGACTATGTTCCACAGTCTTATGGATCCACTGGTGTTTTTGCCGAAACTGAAAGGCTCCGCCAAGACTTGGAGCTTGAACAAATGGAATCAGCCAATTTGGATCGCCAGCTTCGTGAAACTCGCAAAAAGCTTGAAAACAGCGTGAAATTACAATCACAGCTTGAAAATGATGTTGTGGATATGGCAAAAGAAATAGCTACTCTACAAACACAGGCCAAAGATTTCAAGAAAACAACACACAATCTCGAAACAGAGCTTTCACAAGAACAAGTCAATAATCTTAACGACAAACAGCAATGGCTTGACAAGGAACAAAATTATGAAAAAACTTTAAAGCTTCTAAAAGATGAAATCTCAAAACTAAAAGCCTCGGCCAATGAACAATCGAAAGTCTTATCTTTACCAACTGACACTCATCTCAACATTAATGAAAAATCACCACAGTTACCGGGACATAACAGTCACTTTTCAATGCATTCTATGGCGAGTTTCGCTGGATTCGGTCATAGTCAGCATTCGAACCCACCTTCATCTGCCTCTTCAACCTCATCCTCGTCTTCTTCTCCATCTTCTCTCATTTCAACGGTTTCTAGCTCTACAGCAATTACATCCTACTCAAACCCATCTCCTATTGTTTCTTCATTTCCAGCTTCATCTTCCGCTATAGCTGCTAGAGACAAAACTATCGAGCGGCTGAAAATGGAACTAGAACAACTGAAACAACAGACTGAGCTTGTTTCGCGTGAATACACGATTCGCCACAGTCAAATCGAATCAGACTTGACCGAGCAAAAGAGCATGGTTACACAATTGATGCAAGAAAACGAAAATTTCCAATATTTACTTGCAGAAAAAGTTATCTTGGGTGGTTTTATAACTGATTTGGATTACAGTGATACTGAAAGTGCACACACTCGCAAAAATAATCATCACAATAAGACAATAAAAAACTACAATAATCAAAGAAACGATAACGACTTAGACACGACCCCTGCCAAATTAAACACTGACGATAACAACACCCTAACCAAAAGCCAGGCTAAATCAATTAATACCAATAACAATTTGACTGATGAATTTGATTCTTATGGTGGATTATCGGCAAATGAAAAGAAGAAACAGAAAAATGTTTCTATTCTTGAATTTGAAGTTCGTACACTAAACAACCACAACAAGGCACTGTCCTTGTCATTAGAACGCCTTGTGCAGAGATTGCTTGAATTCAAACAATTTGAACATGGGGTCCAAGCTTCAACCGTTTCAGGTAACATTAATGCTTCATCAATATCACGTTTCCAACACCGAATGGCTTCGATGCCTACAAATTCACGAAGTAGCAGTATAGGCACTATTGGCAAACGATATAATAATGGACTTTTGCCTACACCTTTATCATTACCCAAAAGCGGATATGCATCTAGCAATGGCAGCAGTACACAATTGAATCTTCAGCCAATGACTTCAAACTCTAATATAGCTCAACATCAATTACACTATCATCAGCAAACATCTGCTAAATATGGAAGTTTACAATACCCCAAGCACCCAAAACATGGTGCTCGAGACTCTGTGTCGTCAACAACGTCTTCAGTGTTTAGCAGGTCTAATCGATCGTTGAAAAGTCCTTCACTTTGGAATAACATGCTTTTAAGCGGTTCTGCACCAGGAATGGGAAATGGACATGCAACACCTGGATCCAGATTATCAATGATTTCTTCATCTAGTTTATCATACGCACAAGACACCCCCTGTGTTTTTTCGCCAACACTTTCTGACATGCATTTAGGAATAGATGGAGATACTATTTCTAAAAACAGCAGTAGACGAGCAAGTCGCAGCAATAGTAATGATAATAATATCATTAATACAAACCAAAATCATACCAATCAAGAATACGGTAATTCATCAACAACCTCAGAAACCGTTGACGAAGAAGATGAAGATCAGGAGGATGTTATTAATGAAGTTGAGTTAGCTATTCATGATTCTATTGATTCAAAAAGACCATCAACAAATAGTCAAACAGAATTGAAACCTTTATCTATTTACGAACACCATTCATGAACATAATTTGTGATTATTATTTTTTTTTCTTTTTTTTTTTTTTTTTGTATATGTTTTTTTCGTTAATTTGCTATTTATTATTTATTATTTTTAATTTATTTATTTATTAATCTTTTGATTGGTTATAAAAGCGTACTTGGAAATTTGTGGTAACAAGTGTATGGTTAGGTACGGCTAATATTTACGTTTTTTGAAATTTTTCAACCTTTTTATTCATCTATTTATTCTGAATAACACTAAAACCTTTTATTCAAGTCAAAGTAAACAATAACTATTACGATTGTCATTTGAATACTTCACTTTTGACTAACCAACATAACATATTGTATCTTTGTTCTCTCAGTTCCAATCATTTACATTTATTCGTATGTATGTATGTATGTCGCTATACCAAATATTACGTGATAAACGAGCCGTACATTTTCATTTTAGTGACGTCGGAAAAACAACTATGTGCTTTGATTGTTTTTTTTTTGTATGACAAGAATCAACCGATTTCAATCTTTCACATACCACTATTTTTTTTTTTTTTATGATTTCGAATCAGTTAAAACGTATTTAGTCAACAAAATATTGATGATATTAAATAGATAAACACATTTTTGCATACCCATCTACATATCTTCATCAATTGCTATATTGATTTATCAAAATGACTACTGATACCTCATCTTTTGGAGTCCATTCCAATCCCGAACATGACGTTATTTTACAAACGTTGCTTGATTACCTTGAAAAATTTCAAAAATTTTATGATTCGTTAGATGTGTTGGACATGTCTGTGGTTATCCTCATTGTCCTCGGCGTCTTTTACTTTTACGTCGTTTATTTGCATACACCAGATGCTGATCCGGAATTGTTGGCAATGCAAGCTGTTCCTTTTCCCGTCAGAAATGTTGGACACTCACAAACTTTTAGACCCGTTCATAGACCTCCAGGAACTCAACTTATGAACGGGCTGCCTGTCAGAGATGGCGGTCCTACCAAATTCCGTAACTGTACAATGAAAGATATTTGGGCTCAGATTCCAAAGTCGTACAAGTTTCATAGAAGCATTGCTGTTGGAAATGACGAGATTTCCGTCGAAACTTTTGATTCTAAAGATGTTAAATCATGGGCTATAATCATCGCTAATAAACTTCTGGATGTTTTGAAGACCGTTAATCAACCTGAAGACACTAGTTTGGTCATTATAGCCAACAATTCAATCAAAACTTTGGTCACAATTTTTGCTGCAGTTCTTTTCAATATTCCTGTTTGCATCATTCAACACGATCATGATCTTAAGGCATCTCACCTTGAAAGTATGTTGCTTGAAGCAAATCCTTTTGTCATTCTTGTTTCGGATGAGACCCTTTTAAAAGACATTTCTTTTGAAAAGCGCACTCCAAATTTGAAGCTTGTTCTTTATACTGAAGAGGTGGTACATAATGTTTCGTCTGTTGATGTTGTAAATTGGGATGATTTTACAATTTATCATGATCTCAAATCTACAGAGCACTGGCTGATGGAATACCCAGAACAACAGCTTGATAAGCCATTGGTTGAAACAGTTTTTATGCGCAAGACTTCGGGTGCTCCCATTCAAAAGTTTGTGCCCACAAAGGCGGGATATAACAATAACCAAATCATGTCTGCCATTGTATCACAAAAAGCTTTTCTTCCTAGAGAAGCACAATGGACTAAAAATGATAAAATCTTGGTGTTTAGTGCAACTTGCAATGTATACACTATTATTCATCAGTTGACTGCATTGGTTGAAGGTGCTGCTTTGGCGTTTATTGAAGGTCAAAACGTTTCTTTTCAAGAAACTATGAAAGTCATCAAGCCTACCATATTGATCTGTGATGATTATACGGCGTGGTTACTGTTAAGTTATTCCGATCATTTGAGTTTATTTTCAAGCATTACATTTTCTATGAACTCGAGTTCAATTGCACGCGGTACACTTAGACATAAATCTGCTGTTGACTTGTTGGAGTCAGTGAGAATATTTTATACCTATCAAATGATATACCCATATGTCCAAAACGAATTTGAAAGCAACAATAATGAGAGACATTTAGATCAGCAATCATGCAACACTCTTCGTGCTTTAAGCGGTGCTGCTGTCATTCATGGGTTAGTATCTCCAATGGTTGCTGGTCCAATTTGTCAAACAGCTATAGCTGATTACAGATTAGTACACGGGCCCACCGATGTTGGCAAAACGGATAAGGGAGAGCCAATTGCAAATACCATGAAATTTATCAACTTTGGTCCACCAATGGGTAGTCTTGAGTATAACGTTGCTGATTATCCTGGCAGCCAGCTTGCTGATAAATACAGTATTGGATCTCTTCAAGTACGTGGAAACTCAACAAGCCTTGAAAGTGATTTATGGGTCGATACTGGTATTAATGTGGTTATTGGAGCTGATGGTTGTGCCAAGTTGATGGTCAATAAAAGTGGCTCTTTAGATTTTAAAAAAAATAAATGAAGATATAGATAGAGCTTTATCTAAAAAATTTGAATTAAAGTTATTTTTAAATCATTCAATTATATACATTTTTATCAAGTATTTTATATTGATAGACAATTATCGTTTATCACTAATACATATTTTCTTTTTTTTAATTCTTTTTAGAAATTTTACAATTCTGGTCGATTGTTATTGCCTTTTCTAGGCTTGATAGATGGGGGCTCGTTTGGTAAATCCTGAGTCCACACTTGACCTTTAGAATCAGCCACTGGCGACACTTGTTTGACATTGTTTGCATTATTAGATTTAGATGCAACAGTTTTTGTTGCCTTCTTTGCGCCTCTGGCAAACAGTCTAGTAAAAGGAACGACCACCCATCGAGCGACCCAAGGCATGGTAGCCAAAGAAAGAAAAGCTCGGAAGGGCATCAAGACCTTGACAATGGCATAAGCCACAGCGCCTTGCAAAACAATATTGGCACCAGACTCGGTTTTGAGCGACGTCCAACCATTTCGTTCCGCCAAAATGTCAATGAAATGAGTTCCTTTGAGTAAAAGCCAATCAGGGATGCCAGTGACAGGGGTATAATTGTAATAATAAAAAATACCCCAAAGACCGAAAAGTGGAACAATTGCAGTCAGCTCATGTACTAAAAGAAATGCAGTGACATGGGAAACTGGAGCATTCATAAAGCCAATGGTATAGGGGTGTAAAAATTTGGGGATTCTCTTAAAAATAGGATGGTTTGAAACATCAACAACTACCTTACCGTCACCAGCTGTTTTAGAAGGAGCATCTTTGTTTGCTTTTAAGCATGCTGTTGATGTCGAGAAAAAGCAAACGGAAGGTTTGAGTGAGCGATCAATTAGTGATTTATAAGGTGAAAATGTCGGTTTTTTACATTGTTGATGAAAATGGCGTAAAAGAGCATTACTCGTGGAAAATAATGGTCTTGACGATCTGGAAAATGAGGAATAAAGTGGCTTTGAACTTTGCTGTAATAAATGGGTTCTCATTGTTAAATATTTGTTATGTGAAAAAAAGAAAAAAGGTCAAAAGTTGAGTTTGACTTTCAGATTTATTGTTGGTGGTGGTTATGGTCAAAAACACAAGTAAGGCTGTTGGGTTTATGTAATGGCTTTTAACTGAGTCAGTTAAAAAAACTAAAATTAACTAAGTTGAGTTGCTTTTATGGAAGTTGTATATTTGACGCATACCAAAAACATTATTTTTTTGAATATTGACCTCAAATTTAGCAACCATAATTCAGCACACTTGAATCTCTGAAGCAAAATTAGTTTATTAAATACTCTTTTATGACTATTTATTAATAAATGACAAATTAATTTCACAAACAAATAAATTACAAATATATGTATATTCACTGCTTTCATTATTAATGACGTTTCTAAGCCTTTTTGTCGCTGAATGCTGACAACATGCAGGATTATTAATGAGATTGCTCAATATTCTAGACTTGCCTATGCTGAGAAATATATCAATTCCAACGCAAAACCGTTTTTTTAGCGAGTTTATATATAAATTGAAAGACTTCTTTAAAAAAAGCCTATTTTTATTTAATCACAGATTACTATAACTTTCGCTTATACCTAATCACTTACAATGCAATCAATTCAAACAGGAGGACTCCGCAAAATCATGTATCTCCGTCGAGATCTTATTCGACGACCCATTGCTCCAGTTTTGGATGAACCCAAGATTGACCGAATGATAGAAACAGTGTCACGCGAATACGAGCATGCACCTAAAGTCTTGACGGAAAAAGGAAAAGAGTTGTACGCAAGTGGCCGCCCTATTCCAGAATCTGAGATTGATGTTGGTAAAATTAAAACAAATTCTGGCAGCAACACAGATAATAACAATCAAGAACAAGACAAAGAGGTATACGATGATATGACACCAATTGATGTATTGACGGTATCACACAATAGTCAACCTTATTATTTTGGGTTCGGAGGCTGTCATAGATTCCAAGCTTATGACCGCTTAAATTGGGATCTTGTCAAAGTTAAAATCGTTCCAATTACACGAAGCCAGCTCAAGTTGTATATGGGATCATCAGTTGACAGTTTATTCGAAGAGTAAAAATGAGAAAAATGAAATGCTTGTTTCTAATACACAATTTTGGTAATGAATTAATTTATAAAAACAGTTTGAAATCAGTTAATATTTTTATGTAACATTCAAATCAACTAGTTATGATCGTTTTTTAATATTACAGTTTTTTCGTATATTAAAAAAAAATAATAATAATAATGAAATTATGTTGTATAACACGATCTTCTTTTTCTTTTCTTTTTTTAATTTTAATTCTCTTTCTCGAACAGACATGTTGACCATTAATTGTTTGGTATTTGTTTTTGAATCTTACTGCTAGTAACATGAAGGTTAAAGTTCCTTGTGATATGCAAAGTCGTAGAGTCGCAAAAAAAAAAAAAAAAAAAAAAGATTCAGTACAATTGTAAAAGAAAAGTGAATGTATAGATCCAAATGCTACATTTCAATCAAACCATTTAAAATAATTGAAATTAAAAATGACAAAAACTTTTTTAATAATATCACTTTATATTTTTGGATCCCAGTTTATTGTGAATCTCAAGTATTATTAACTTTTTTATTTTTTCCTTGAAAAGTTCGCTAACCAAATGTGTATATTTTACACGGCGGGCATAAACATATTTTTTAATTGGTACGCAAATGGTTATCAATTAACAATCAAAAACAACAGTCAAATAAATCATATTTCTTTTATAAACAGCTGTGCGAGTGAAACAATATTTCAAATACCAATTTGATGACAAAAGACTTGCTACCGTGTTTCATTTGCTTGAGTATAAATGATAGAGACATATTTGAAAACATGACCTTTTTTTAAATCCGTACAGTACTTTCCGGGTTTATGGATAAACTCTTATTGAGTTTTCATGGTTGGTTTATATCATCAATAAGAGCAGTTTATAAGTAACATTGAAAAAAAGAAAAAAAAGCATTTAAACTACAATATAATGAAACATCAAAAATAAGTATAATCTTCCGTAAAAGCGCCACAAATCCTGAAAGAAACCTTCCTTTGGCCTTCCAGGAATGTACAAATGCCATCTCAATGTAATTAACGGAATCTAACCCAATCACTTTGTATAACTTGGACAGGATTTTTCTGCAGTTTTTACTATTCACGAATAACTGTCTAAACTTACTAAAAAAAGCACGAATAGTGCAAGTATTAGCTATTTTGCTATTTATAAAACAAATCTATATAGGCGAAATGACAAGGTTTATATCATCAAAATGAAAATAAGATACAATAATTGTTCAAAATCAGTTGCTTGGGCTTAACATTGCGAATAAACAAAGAAACAAACAACAAAGATCACCGAGTTGATACAAAATAATCTAAAACTGATGCCATGTATCCCCGATTTATAATTTTGTCAAACAAACACTAATGAAATTTTTTCTTCTTCTAATTACACGTCAAAAATATTATTTTTTATCATTTATCTTTATGAAATTCTAGACTGGTATCGTAAACAGCAGACCAACAATAAAATACCTTTTGTTAAATGTAGTCAAGACCATTATATTTTACAATTAGCTAAATAAACACAAACCAAGTCGTATTGTTTGCCATATAACTGTTGAATAATATTTAAAATTGACAGCTTGGTTTAAAAAACGGAATTGAAAAAAATCAAAAAAATACAATGTGCACATGATGAAAATTCAACAATGTTGTGTCAAATTAATACTAATTCTACTCTAAAAAAGCCCTAATGCAAATAAAACGTTCCTCGATCGAAAAAATTCATATCGCATTTTTTCCCTTCTTTCAATTGTTCAATTCTGTATCTGCGTATATTGATTCTTTTTTGAATATAAAAAGCTGTAGGAGCTTCGATTATCAAAGAACCAAACAAATTTTATATTAAAAATATGATCCATGTCACCCTGTAAGTTAGTCCCAAGCTCTTTCCTTTTTCATTCAGCTAGTAAAATAACAAAACCAGCATTTTCAAGAACAACGAATATCAAGGGTTAAACATTCTCCAAATACCTGGTTCCTAGACTCTGTCAAAATATATGAAAATGTGATTGTCATATGAGACCAAGTCTTTTTGACAAGTACAAGCGTCACTTATTGATATCGTTTGTTTTATGTTCTTCATTTTTTTTAAATTAATAATAAATATAAAAGATCAATGAGAAAACAAACGGTTAAAAAAAAAGAAAAAGGGAATATAAAAGATAAATCAAAAAGGATCACAATTAAAAGTTATAACAATGTATTGCTATTCACAGTCTTTATTTGTAAATTTCTATCATAGGACGCCAGAAGATACAAAATAATATTCTTCATAAACAATAGTTTATCACAAAAGAAGAATGAACATATCAAATTGTTTATTATTAACCATAAAAAGTTGATTTTCTTTTCAAAAATCTCTATTTCACACAAATACCAGATATCGTAGATACAAACTAACAGGGAACTACTTATGTGATGTGTTTAAAAATCACAAAGCATGTACAATGATTACAATACTTTAAATTATTCAAACTTGCCCTTCAATAAATCGAAATTTGATAGACAAGATAAAACTTTAGGATTGCATCAGGACAAAGATACGATATATTTAAAACATCCAACAAGAAAAACGCAACATCAGAATAATTGACATAAACAGGACTCAAAAATGATTGTGACAGCTTAATATTAAGTTTTCGGTAATAAATCTGTCAATAATATCTTAGTTTTCATTAATATACCAATTATGAATTACTACTACACTGTTTACCTATATGTTTCAAAGTTTAATTGAATCGATATACTACTTTCGTATTAATGTTCGGCTAAGCATATAAACTGGGTGCCTTTTCTAATCTCTTGAAATTTTTTGATAAAGAAGATAAAATTTGGAACATTCATGTATTTTGAACCTGTTAACTATATAATTTGTGTAGTGTAAGTCAATCAAAAACAATAAAAATTGACGATTCCTGATGAGAAATAACGTCTTTTTGTACAATTTGGCAGATCACTAATTTTATATACGCCTTATCCATACACTGTTGATTCAATCTAGATAAATATTGTCTTATATCAATTCTCTTGTTTATATGATTCTTCTATCTACAAAGTAGGAAAAATGACAAGTTGACTAAACATAAATTTGGTCTGTAAAAATACCGGCATTAAACACAAATACTGTTCAAAGGTTTTTTTTATTGAGAGAAACAGAAGAGTTTAAATGTTGAAACATTAATATTGATTTGATAATTATTCAACCTATAATCGAATTGTG
>JAJLVH010000184.1:0-13784 GCA_030570155.1 Magnusiomyces magnusii
GTAGTTGTAGACATCATTATTAAAATTAATCATCGTCTTCGTCTTCTTCTATTTCACTACCAAAATCCTGATCGTTTTCATCGTCGTCAGAATCAAAGTCAAGCGAATTAAAGTCAGCATTAGAAGGTTGTTTTGATGTTGTTTTATTTGATTTGAGATCAAGATCCATTTTGGTGTCGACCTCTGATTCTCTAGAAGCTTTGATTAGTTCATCAGGAAACACGGCTTTAGCATCGACCTTAGCACGACGTTCCTCAGCCAAGCTTTGATTGTCGAGGCCGTGGAATTCGACGTAATGGTTGATTTTATCAAAATAGGCTTGGTCAATCATTGAGAATTCGATTTCGCTTTCGTTGCTATTATCATCAATGAATTTGATAATCATGTTGAACGTCGATTTGGTGATTGAAGAATAGGAAATGGAAATGATTTTCAAGAGCTGAAAAACCAACAGCGGTTTTTTAAACCCGAAAAAGACGGATCCAGGCAAAAAGTATAAATACCCGTCTTTAGAGCCACGATAGGCGGTCGCGTGGATAAGAGATTGGTTTTGGGGCATTGTGGCTTCGCTGGTGATGGAAAGATGGCGACGCTGGAAATACAGAATCAGGATTTCTTGGATATTGCCATTGTAGAGGTCGCCATTTTCGGGTTTGACGAGAGTTTTGAGATTGTCCTCAGTGACTGTGAGCATGATTATTTCATTGTCGTTACTGTTGTTGTTGATTATAATCAGAGCCCACTGGGGTTTAGCCTTTTCGGGTATTGGAAGTAAAAAGACGGACTGGATGTCGGATAGTGGAACAGAGTAATCGGGGAGTGAGGTATCGGATTTCCGTAGCAAGAAATGCGATTTGGTCAAAACAAGATCCAGCTTCTTACGAACAGGAGTCTGGACGGAGGTTGACGGAAGCTTGAGGGAAGACGGATCGTCGACGATTGTAGGCGAGGTGTTGCTGGCCTGATCGGTGGCTAGTTTGCGTTTTTTGGAGGGCTTGTCGACGGTGTTTTCGTAGAACTCGGCCAGATCGGTGAAAAGAGATTCCAAGTCCGGGTTCTTTTGCACGGCGGCCGCAATTCGTGCCTGGAGGGCTGTTGGAAGCTTCATTTCCAATCGGTCTTAATAGGTCTTAATAGGTCTTGATTCGTCCTGCCAGCGTTGGCGACAGAAAGGAAAACGTGAAATTTTGTAAGCCAGTCATGTGACAGAGCACACAGGCTCTAAACAACTCTCGCAATTCGCGCAGACTCTCCAACTAAAACCGCGCCTCTCATTGGCCGCGCCGTCGTGGTTGTCGACCGACCCGCGCAGCCAACCACAGCCCGCCATTCGCGCCAGCCAACCACCGCCCTTGTTTCCGCCGGTTCCAAACCTTTCTTCCCACCCTTTTTTCACTCTTTCTCCTCTCTTTTTTTTCCACCCTCTATCCTTTTTTTTTTTGTTCCTCAAACCTCCTCCAAAAACCTTTTTTTCCCACAAAAATGGTTGCTTCTCGTCTTGTTTCTAACGTGTCGCGTTCTGCTGCTCGTCAAATTGGCCGCAGATCTATGGCCACCGAGGCTTCTGCTGCCGGTAGCATTAGGTATGCTTTTTTTTTTTTTCACCGAATCCGGCCCTCCCATTGGCCATGCCTCTTCCCAGTCCTGAATTCTAACCAAAACCCTTTCCAGATCCGTCGTCGGTGCCGTCGTCGATGTCCAGTTCCACCAGGACAACCTTCCTGCTATTTTGAACGCTCTTACCGTCAAGAGAGACAACGGTGACAAGCTCGTTCTCGAAGTTGCCCAGCATCTCGGTGAAAACACCGTCCGCACTATTGCCATGGACGGTACCGAAGGTCTTGTTCGTGGCCAGGAAGTCAAGGATACCGGTGCTCCCATCACCATTCCCGTCGGTCGTGGCACTCTTGGCCGTATCATCAACGTCATTGGTGAGCCCATTGATGAACGTGGTCCCATCAAGGCTACCAAGTTCTCTCCCATTCACGCCGATCCTCCTTCTTTCGCTGAACAATCCACTTCTGCTGAAGTTCTCGAAACTGGTATCAAGGTCGTCGATCTTCTTGCTCCCTACGCTCGTGGTGGTAAGATTGGTCTTTTCGGTGGTGCCGGTGTCGGTAAGACTGTCTTTATCCAGGAACTTATCAACAACATTGCCAAGGCCCATGGTGGTTTCTCTGTTTTCACTGGTGTCGGTGAAAGAACCCGTGAAGGTAACGATCTTTACCGTGAAATGATTGAAACCGGTGTCATCAACCTCGAAGGTGACTCCAAGGTCGCTCTCGTTTTCGGTCAAATGAACGAACCCCCAGGTGCCCGTGCCCGTGTCGCTCTTACCGGTCTTACCATTGCCGAGTACTTCCGTGACGAGGAAGGTCAGGATGTGTTGCTTTTCGTCGACAACATTTTCCGTTTCACCCAGGCCGGTTCTGAGGTTTCTGCTCTTTTGGGTCGTATTCCTTCTGCCGTCGGTTACCAACCTACTCTTGCCACCGATATGGGTGCTCTTCAGGAACGTATTACCACCACCCAAAAGGGTTCCGTCACTTCTGTCCAGGCCGTCTACGTCCCTGCTGATGATTTGACTGATCCTGCTCCCGCCACCACTTTCGCCCATTTGGATGCTACTACCGTTTTGTCCCGTTCCATTTCTGAATTGGGTATCTACCCCGCTGTCGATCCTCTTGATTCCAAGTCCCGTCTTCTTGATGTTGCCGTCATTGGCCAAGAACACTACGACGTTGCTTCCCGTGTCCAAGAAACCCTCCAAGCTTACAAGTCTCTTCAGGATATCATTGCCATTCTTGGTATGGACGAACTTTCTGAAGCTGACAAGCTTACTGTCGAGCGTGCTCGTAAGATCCAAAGATTCCTTTCTCAACCTTTTGCTGTTGCTGAAGTTTTCACTGGTCTTGAAGGTCGTCTTGTTCCTTTGAAGGATACTGTCCGATCTTTCAAGGAAATCCTTGAAGGCAAGTACGACAGTCTTCCCGAAGCTGCTTTCTATATGGTTGGCAGCATTGACGAAGCTGTTTCCAAGGCCGATAAGCTTGCTGCTGAAGCCAAATAAAAAAAATAAAATAATATTTGTTTAAATAGCGTGTGTATTTATCTCCTAGTAATTTCATTATCCTTTTTCATTAAATTTTTTTTTTTAAGTGAATTCATTTATAAATGTCGTACTTCAACGGCTCGAGACCGGATCCCAAAAACACAAGCAAGGCCTTGCATCGCCCGTCCTGATTCAAGTAAAACCCCGGAACCTTCCCGTCGCCGCCGTCCGGAAAAAACACGCTGTCGCCGACAAGCTCGTCCAGGTCCGTGTTCCGCGGCAGATACAGCACAATGTTGTCTGAGTACATCTCGCGGGCCCGCTGGACGGTGCTCTGGATCGAGTATGGCCGGCACTCTGCGGGCGACCAGGCGTCGCGGTCCGTGTAGGAAACGCCGCCCCACGGCGGGCTCAGGAACACGACGTCGTTGCGCGTGAACCGCGGAGTTTCGATGGTCTTGGTGTCGGTCTTGGTGGAGGGTTCCGGGACTGTTGGCGGGTATTTGAAGGTGAAAAAGTCTGCGTGGTAGAATTCAATGTTTTCTTCACCACCATTTTCTTCTTTTTCCACCAGCACGTCATAAACACGGCAGTTGTTCTTCGCCAGCTCCACGTTTTCCTTGTCAATGTCGCAGTAAACCACCTTCTCAAACTCCATCGCCAGCTGGATCGTGTTGCCGCCAGCGCCGCCAAACGCGTCCAGCACGGTGCGTGCGCGCGGGTACCGCAGCGCCATCTGGTTCGCAATCACGCGCGCGACGTGCTCCGGCGTCACGCTGAACCACATGGCGTCGTTCAGCTGGATTCCCTCGTCGAAAAGCGTAAACAGCCGGTACCGCGAAAACCAATACTTGTGCAGCTCTTTTGGCAGATCCGGAGGTGGTTTGAAATGTTTGTTTCTGTGGTTATTATGATTATGGTCATTATTATGGTCATTATTGTCATTTGCTCTTTGACGCTTGGTAATATGCGTATCCGAACTCAAACGCGACAGCTCTTTGGGCTTTTTGGCTTCATCGTCAGCTTGTGCCTTTCTTTTCTTTCCGCCATCTTTCGTGGCTTCTTCGTCACGCCGTATTTTTTCTAAAACCTCAAACACCGACGCCATTCCCATTCTTGTCTGTATTTCTATTGGTAACTGGTATCGTTCAACAATCACGAAAAAAATAAAAAAGATAAAAAATAGGTATCGTTTTATCACGTGACCAAATTTCTTCCTCCAACTATTTACAATTGTTGAACGGTTTTCTATAAATTACAATTGAAAAAATAAAATAAAACAAAAAGATTCATCCTTTGATCGAACTCTTTGTGAAAATAAAAGTGGCTGGCGATCTTGACGATTTCAACGCTTCCAACAAGATATCATCACCCAGATAAACTTCTTCGTCGTCATCATTATCATCATCACCATCTATTGTGATTGTCATTTTCGATCCATCATTGTCTTCATCAACAATGTTGTTTACACTTTTGCTTGTGGTACGACCGGAATCCATCTTTTTCAGAAACTGAATAGGGTCAATGTGCTTGTATTCGTATAATCCCTTCATTTCGGATTTGGCCTTGTCTTTCAGATACTCCGGAATAGGAGCAGTTCCTTCAAACACATTTTTGGCAGTGGTCCAACCGCCAAGTCTTTTCCGTTCATCATCGTTTGTGTCACTATCAATATCAATATCAATGACTTCAGTACCTGATTCATTATGACAACGCTTTTTGGATTCAAGTGTTTGGTCTTCACTGTTTGAAATTCCAACAAGCTTTAAATCATCATCATCATCATCATCATCATCATTGTTTGAATTGGTTCGTGACACTTGGCTACGAGATGTAACAAGCTCATCATAAGTCATGTTCTTTTCTTCAACACCACTGACTACATTTCCGTTCAAATCATTTTTGCAACATCCACACCCAAGCAAGTCGTGAGTGTGACAGGAAATGTTGGTATGAAATCTAAACAAATCTTGCAGTTCTGCTTGCGAAAAAGTATTGGTTCCGCCACCACTTTTTTTTTTTCCAAATCCTCGAGAACCACCTTTAGCTGTTCCTTTACCTTTACTTGACTTCCCATCATCATCAATATCCATAAAACTGTCTGCTAAACCTTGTTTAGTTATTTGACGCTGATATATCTTTTCGTCCATGGCACCAGTAATAAGAAGTCTGTAAATGTAAACTGGCTTCTTTTGTCCGTCGCGATGGACACGGGCCATTGCTTGAAGGTCAACAGATGGGTTCCAATCAGTATCAAACAAAAAAAGTCGAGAAGCTCCAATCAAATTCAAACCAGTACCACCCGACTTTGCCGACAACAAAAACACAAACGAGTGGCTTTGACTAGACTTGTTGAATTGGTCAACCAGTCCTTGACGTTTTTGGTTAGGCGTACTGCCGTCGAGCCTTAAACTTGACATACCAGCATCCCCAAGTGCTTGTTCGATAATATCCAATGTTTTTGTAAACCCCGATACAACAACAACCTTTTCATCAGTTTGTTTGCGGAGAATCGAAAGAAACAGAATCAGCATGCGTAACTTGCCACTGGCATAGGGAAGTGTAGGCGGCAAGTTCAAACTGAAAACATTAAAATCTTCGTCTCGCAACAATGCAGGCGAATTGCAAAGCTTTTTCAAAAGCGTAATAGCCCGCAAGTGTTCAGACATGTTGGTGGAACCTACACACTTTTTGAGGGAACTGGATTCCAAAATTCGAGCATAAAGTTCTGCTTGTTTGGCGGTTGGTTTACAAAAAATGACAGATTCTGTTTTGGGCGGAAGATACTTTTCAATTGTACTCGCTGTTCTTCGAAGAGTAAACATTCGAGTTATAGATGATAACTCATCAGATTGTGAACGACCATATTCAATATCTTTCATGGACGCTTCCGGTTGTCGAGATTTAATGATTGGAAGTTCAAAGTCGCGTTTGAAGTTTTGATAAGTCCCCAAAATTCCAGGATTAATGACATCAACCATTGCAAAAAATTCGCCCAAATCGTTTTGGATAGGTGTACCAGTCAAAAGAATCCGTTTTTTTGTTGGAAAATTAAGAATCGCTTGTGAAGACTTGTTTGTAGATGATTTCAAACGATGTCCTTCATCCATGACAATCAAATCAATTGATGCTTGTTTGAGCTCTTCCGAAATGCTTCGAAGTCGTTCATACCCACAAATTATCACTTGATAAACTCGGCTATAAGCCAGCTGGCGTATATTACTTTTTCCGTTTGCAATAAACACGCCAACACGAGATCCAAGCCATTTCTTAAATTCTTTTTTCCAGTTGGCCATCAAAGAAACAGGACAAACAATAAGTACGCGCTCAATAACTGGTCTGTCACTAAGAATAGGTGTTTGCTTCAGTAATGTCCAAATCAAAGTAATAGTCATCAACGTTTTACCAAGACCCATTTCGTCAGCCAATAACGCGCCATTTCCGTCAAACTCACGGAATCCCATGACACATTCGTACAAAAACTTAACACCTTCTACTTGATGAGGTCTTAAAAGACGGCCAACTATTGGATCGATGACTACATCAAGAATATGATCAGAATGTTTGCAAAGTTTCACAGGGTATCGGGGCATGACAATAGAATTGGGATCGTGGGGGTCATGGCGAGGGATATCCATTTTGTAAGTGCGAAATCCTGAACGACTATTTCCATTTGCAATTGATCGCGATAGAGATTTAGTTAAACTAGAGGATATCGAGGTTCCAAGAGGTGTCGCCATGATTGAAGGGGATTTAAAACGTTTTGAAATTGGGTTAGCAATTCTGGTTGAAGCAATTTTTTCATCGACAATACCTGTGGTGTTATTAACAATATTGACATCATCTAATTCATGCGATACTTGGACTTCGAAATTTCCAACTTTTAATATTGAATCATCTTCAAGACTATCTAAAGAAACTGAGGCATGGCCTATTTCTTTACCTCGTCGATCTTCCAAGGTTAGATCTCCTTTAGACCCAAGTTTCAAAACACCATCATCGGACCAAGTTTTGTGTTTTTTTGAAGATGGTTTACGATACATAATTTCGTAACATTTGATAGTTCCGGTTTGTGTCTTTTTGACAGATGAAACGGAGCATGAGGTTATAAGGGGTGGTGATTGAGATGGGTTTTGTTTTTTGATCAAAGTTGTATTGGATTGAAGAGAACTAGATCGGATCGTATTTCGTTGTCTTTTAGAAGGGTATGAGGTAAGGTATGGATTATCAATGTTTATAGAAGATTTAGCAGGATCAAGCACACTATTATTAATTCTGTATTGTGTTGTAGACAAGCCAGTGATTGTGATATCCGAATCAACAGGTTTGGAAGCAGTTTTGGATAAACTGACGATTTCTACATCACCATCCATGTCTTTTTTGACAATCTTGTTTTTAGAAACGGGTATTGGTTTGGATTCCACCACTTTTTGAATAGTAACATCATTTAGATCCGAAGAATCGCTAGCAGAAGACAACGAACGTTTAGCCGGAGTCGATCTCTGTGGCAGATATGATGGAGCTTTACTTTTAGAAGCTTGTGGTATATTTAAAGAAAACCTATTACGAGACCGATCTGGAATGTATGGAGGAGCCTTTGAACCAGAAGACTGAAGTCCTGGAAGCGCATTAACATTGTCATTGTTGTTTGTATTCCTTCGATACATTTTATTGAAAACAAACGGGTTGGATTTAAATTTTTATCATGAAAAAAAGTGAAATTTGAAAACGAATTTGTGGCGTAAAAAAAAAAAATATTAAAAAATCAAAAAAAAACAAGACACGTTTTTAACGCGTGAAAATTAATGTTGATTGGTTGATTAAAGTCTCGCATCACATACGCGTCACAAACATGGACTAGCTAAACAAGTCTCATAAAAACGTACAAAAATACATTTGAACCGACCAAAACTCTTTCACTGAATTTAAACCATTTTCAATCATTTTTTTCCGGTTTTAAAAAACCAAAATTTCACTTTTTGTCTAGTCAAAACCCACAAACCCACGTGACACTCTATTAATCCTTCAAAAAAATTAAAAAAAAAAAAAAAAAAACCATCAAAAACCTCGAACTCACCAAGCCATCGCCGTTTTTTTTTCCATCCAACAGCGAAAACCCCAAAATGCCAGGCTTTTCTCACGCAGGCGCCACGTTCACCGCTGGCGCCATTCTTGGTGTTTCTGGTCTTGTCCACATGTTTTGGGGTGGAGGAAGCAGTGCCCCCGTTGTCGATGCTCCTGGTCCAATTCCTCCTCCAATGGTTCCTGGCGGTCCCAATAAAGGATCAAACAACGGGTTCCCTCATACCATGGTCGACTACTCAAAACCTATAGCTCCTCCTCCTTCTGGTGAAGGTGTTCCAGGCTCTGGGATCGTTGATATCAATGCTGCCGACTTTTTCTCAAAGTACGGCCACCCCGGTCCTTACCATGATCAAGCCAATCGTGATGAGTTTGTTTCGTTTTATGACCGCAGAACAAGAATTCCTCTCTACGTCGTCGAACACGTCACCAAAGATAGCTTAAATTTTGGCAGAGATGCTAATGGCAGACCTCCCGCTGATCGTAAAAATTCTGCCTTCAAAGAAGACAATGCCATTCCCGATGACTTCAAATCCAAGCTTAGAGACTATTTCCGTTCTGGCTATGATCGTGGTCATCTGGCTCCTGCCGCTGATGCAAAGTTTTCTCAACGCGCTATGGACCAAACCTTTTTTCTTTCTAATATGGCTCCTCAAGTAGGCGACGGTTTCAATAGAGATTATTGGGCCCATCTCGAAGACTTTTGTCGCCGCTTGGCTAACGATATAAGTCTGTTCGTATTGTTTCCGGTCCCATGTTTCTTCCAAAGCGCGACCCAGTCACTGGAAAAACCTTTATGAGCTATGAAGTCATTGGCGAACCTCCAAGTGTCGCTGTTCCTACCCATTTCTACAAAATCATTGTTGGTGAGGAATTGCTGAATGGTAAAAGTGGAAAAGAAGATGTCGCTATTGCTGCGTTTGTTTTACCCAATGCTCGTATTGATAATGCCACTCCTCTTAAAAGCTTTTTGGCTCCAGTTTCTGCAATTGAAAGAGCCACAGGTCTTCAATTCTTCACTAACGTTAATCCTAGATATAAAAAGGATTTGTGTGGTCAAGTAGCTTGTGAAATTAGAGTCAGAGAATTCAATAATGCTGTCAAGTCATTGCCTGCTCCTAGAAAGTAAAATATATTTTAAAAAATAATTTATAATCATTACATGTAAACCCAATAAATAAATAAAAATCAAGAATCAAGTTCTTCAGCGTCACCAATACCATCTTGATAAATTGCAAATACGCATTCAGCTTCTGGTAAACAGGGTGAATCATAAATCTTACACATTCTGTTTGGACCTCTTCCCTTTCTTAATGACAATCTAGTTGTGGATGCGTGTGCAACAATGTTACCTCCAATCGGCTTTTTAGGATCCATATTAAACATACCAGCACTGCCATCAACTTGAGCTACAACTTGGTTAGTAATGATGACGGCAATACCGTATTCATCTGCCAACATTTGAAGCTTTCTCATGAATTTGGCAACCTGCATTTGGCGAGCACTGAGCTCACCACGACCGCTGTAATCAGTACGATACAATGCCATAATAGAATCCACAATAAGTACCGAAAACCGTGATTGTGACATCATTGCAGAAGCCTGGTCCAAAAGCTGTAGCTGGTGATCAGCATTGTAAGCACGGGCATAAGCAACGTTATCCAACGCATATTGGGGTTCCAAACCAAACCGTTGAGCAATAGGGACCAATCGTTGAGGTCTAAATGTACCTTCGGTATCAATATATAAGCATTTACCTTCACCTCCACCCATATCAATAGGCAGCTGAGCCAAAACTGCAATCGTATGGCAAATTTGAGATTTTCCTGTTCGGAATTCGCCAAACAACTCGGTAATGGCGCCTGTTTCGATGCCGCCACCAAGCAAAGTGTCGAGTTGTTTAGAGCCCGTTGAAAGTCTAATCAAATTTGCCTGACGGACATGAAATTCAGAAGCTGTAGTGAAACCCATGGGAACCCAGTCGTATGCTGCCAATATGATTTTTTCCGCCTTGGCTTCTGAAATGCCTTTAACATTGATGATTTGGCGTTTTGGTCTAAAAAAATAATTGTTAGTCCACTCACAATGAAACCATCGATAGTTGAAATGTAAATTTGCCATCAAACATACGTATAAGCAACAGATTCCATCGTATGAAACCCAGCAGCCTGTAATCTTTTTACATCTTCAGCTTTGATTCCGTTTATTCCAACAAGTTTATCCAGAGCCACGGGCCCTTCTGACTCTTCAGTATGTTCTTCTCCGTTCTGTTCACCCCCTTCAGCTGGTCCAACAATGTCTGTGGTATTTTGCGAAATGTCATGAACTTCATGCTCATTGGTATCAATTGCAATAACATCGTCTTCTGCCATTTTTTACTGTAAAAATCTTCCGATATTCGCTTGTTTGTTTGTACTTGTATCCAAAGTTAAACCCGTAACAACAATCTTGTAAAACTAACCAGTATGAAGTGGCGTCTGCAATGCTGTATTTTATTTAAACGTGTAGAAAAATAGTTAGTGGTTTTTTCGTGTTTTGCTGATTCACATGATTATTGCGCCACGAAAAGTTGTTTTAGACAACGCCGTGTTTTGATTGGTTCATAATCATGAGACGTGGTTGTTACGCGTGTGTTACATGTGTTGTAAGGTAACATATAAAAGTCATGTGCCAAATTACAATAATAAAGAAGCGAGGCCGTGAATCGAACCCGTGCTCTTACGAGCCAGGGTCGGCGAGTGTAAATTGCTTTTTTGCGTTTTTCTAATTGTGTTGACAAAAAGTTTACAATTAGATACAAGTTTCTATAGTAATTACTAAAAAATGGATAAATCTTACTTTTATGCTTTGATGATGATTCAGCAAGTGTAAATTGTCACGGGCATGGTGGGCCAAAGGCGACGAAATCCATTGAGATTCAAATTGTCGTCAATTCGAGAATCAAGCAATTAATTTATTTTAAGGTTGTAAAGTATTTTTAGTTCCTCGACTTGAAAAAAAGAAAAAAGAGTATCTATAAATACATTGAAGACAGTTTGGTTTTGGTGGAAGGCTAATTGACAATGTTTAAAAAAAAACTTGGTAAAATCTCAGGAGTTCAACTTCAGAGCAAACCACAAAACTCATGATCAGAGCTGATCTTGTTGAATCCAAACTACAAATGGAAACTTGTCGAGAGACGCTTGCAGTTTGCAATAATCCAAGGCATCTGGTACCTCAATTAATGGTTTTAGTCTTAGTTGAATCAGGTTATACATATTTTTTTTTTGAGCCCATGAGCAGGTTTAGCCTATTTCCTCTTTTTCTTTTTTATTTCACGTATTTTTTTCTTTATTCATGTTTCTTTTTTAGATCCAGGGCTTTATTGTCATGGGTTTTTCCTGCAATTGGAACCTTTAGTGGGCGTCTGTATATTTGAACCCTTTAAAATAGGCTATTGCAATTGTAAACCACGCAATTGAATATTACAATTTGAAAAAAAAAAAAAAAAAAGCAATAAAGATGAATTATGAAATTAACAATAGTAATGAGAAATCATTTATTCCATTCTGCAGAGTACAATTTAGAACTACGGAATCTTTGTATCAATCATTCCATTATTCAAGCATCATGAGTTTAAACCATTTTTATTTATTCAATGATAGAACAAAAAAGGCGTCTTAGAATGACAGAAACACAAAGGAATTGGGATTTTTATACATTTCTTATACATAAAAAACCAAAATTCCAGAAGAAGGATTGATGGCATCATGCAAAAGAAGTAAACTTCAGAAAACCCATTTTGCAGTGCTTTCTTATTATCATCTTTTGTCCGTTTTGTTTACATTTATTTCCAGCCAACGGAAAAGAAAAATATTGACATAGACGTTTTTTACAGCTAAAAAAAAAACAATGAAAAAAGTATTTATAGATTTTAAACTGGATTTGATATCTTGGTGTTGTAATAAAAAACAATGGCAATTTAACAATCAATGAGAAGCAAACGCTTTAAACTATATACTTTAAACCAATAAACTTCAAGGCGAGCTTTGACTACTTTGACGAATAAATTGAAAAAAAAAATAAATGTCGACTCAGAAAGATTGATAAGTTTGTATTTGGATATATTGCTTTTTTTTTTTTTTTTTTTTTTTTTTTTTTATGTCGTTCTAGTTTACTTTTTTCGCGCACTCGTCCCAGTTCTATTCTATTGTTCTTGATTTTAATTCTTTTGGTTGTTTTCCTATTATTATTTATATGTGGGTATTTCCTTATTTTGTATTTTTCATCAAAGAACCTTTTTCTTTCAAATATTAAGATACATAATCATAAAATCGTGAATAATCAACCAAGTCTTGGTATTGAAAATAAACTTAATAAAAGCTTGTTAAAAAAAAAAAAAAAGATTCTGGAAAGATTAAAAGAATTTTTCAACATGAATATGTTTCGATCTTTGATTTTGTTTATAAACAAAAGGGTTTTATTAAAAATATGGAATTATCGAGTAATTAAAGAAAAACCAATGACGGTCAATAACATTTGATTTCAGTGTTTGACGATATGTATATATATATATTTTTTACAGCTCTAAACCAAAATACGCAGTGATCAATACAAATAATTATGACTGTATCAGACGTTGCAATATTGTTATTTGGTCTTTTAGGAAGATACACGCTTTTAAAAATTATTATAACTGTATTATCGTAGGTAGTGATGCTATTCGATTATTATGTTTGACGCAGGTTCACGCCTTTTTTTCTTTCTATTGTTCATTGGCCTTATGGACATGTTACAGCTACACAGATATTATCAGGTACTTAAGCTCATTCTGTATATCATTATGAAAGAAGCATTTATATTCAATGTGTGTGTTTAACCCAAACTTGAAATGAAATTCAGTCAGATGCTTGAATATCGGATACAAGCATCCTGTTATTTACATTTGGTTATAAAAATCTTTGATAAAATAAAAATAAAAGAAAATAAATCCTAGCGTTACAGTCATGTATTGGTTGTGTTTATGGCTGTTCGAATTCCATTTTAGAATACAACAATAGTCCTAAAATAAAAATAAAACGATTTGAAGCATGAAGGTTTTTTTTAGAGTTTTCAAGCATAAGAAATATCTGTAAAAAGAACCAAAGGTCCCAGGGTTTGGACTGTTTGATTATTGTTGTTTTAGATTTGAAATGTAGGATTTCAAAATTTGACATTGAGATAATTAAAGTACAACTAAACCTAACTTGATTCAAACTATAGCCGGTTTTATGGTTAAAGCTTTACAGTTAAAAGGCTATAATTAAAGGGTTCACGATGATCCCACAAAATTCGAGGAAAATTGACAGTTGATTTTCATAAAGTCTAAATCATGACTCAAAAATAATAAATGAGTATCTCAAATCATCGTCATAGTAAACGTGATACTCTGATTCATAATACAAGTGTTGGTACTTTCTTTTTGAAATCTATACTTGAACAAATAATTGTTAATATTTAGAATGATACTGGCAACAGAAACTATAAAGGCCTAGTTTTTTATTCAAATAAAATACGACAAAGTAGTTCAAACAGCTAGTACAAAAAGTATCTAGGCGTTTCAGACACTAGCCATGCAAATATACAAAATATTTTTGTCATAGCTCTGCAGGGATCAGCTTTGGCAGATAAA